>OZ012739.1:315665280-315666974 GCA_963859935.3 Lathyrus sativus
ATATATATATATATATATATATATATATATATATATATATATCTTATTTAATTAATCTTCATTTTTATTAACAAAATTCATAATTTTATGAAATATTCAAGAGAGACTTGATATTAACAAAATGGATAAATTTGTACATGTCGTATGACAAAGATAAAAAAAAACTATTTTTTAATGAAAACATAACTTAACAAATAATGTTTAATTATTACTGATAAAAAGATCTTACATAGAAGGGTTTTAAAAAGAAAATCAAAATCTTTAATTAGAGTTACAATGATTTTAAGCAAATATTTTTAGGCATCGATGTGTGTTTATTCAAACTTACTATATGTCATAAAAGTGACTACTTATTATCTTCTAGAGAAGTTAAATACTTATACCACTTGCAGACAAGTAAATTATAGTAACTAAAGTTGTTCTTGAAATTGACCCTACTCTTATAAAAAACACCTTCAAGAAAGTGACACTCTTTTAACATAAAGATAATACATGTCATATTTGTAATTTTAATAATGCTTTACAATAGAATGCTTTACAATAGTAAAAAGTTTAGAAAGATATAAATAAAACAATATATTTATTTGAATAATTGTTCTCATCTCTAGAAAAAAACTTTATTATATGTGAGTTTTGAATAAAAACTTGAAAAAAAAACAGACAAGGATATATATATATATATATATATATATATATATATATATATATATATATATATATATATATATATATATATATATATATATATATATATATATATATATATATAAATATCTTATTTAATTAATCTTCATTTTTATTAACAAAATTCTTAATTTTATGAAATATTCAAGAGAGACTTGATATTAACAAAATGGATTAATTTGTACATGTCGTATAACAAAGATAAAAAAACATTATTTTTTATGAAAACATAGCTTAACAAATAATGTTTAATTATTACTGATAAAAAGATCTTACATAGAAGGATTTTAAAAAGAAAATCAAAATCTTTAATTAGAGTTCCAATGATTTTAAGCACATACTTTTATGCATCGATGTGAGTTTATTCAAACTTACTAGATGTCATAAAAGTGACTACTTATTATCTTCTAGAGAAGTTAACTACTTATACCACTTACAGACAAGTAAATTATAGTAACTAAAGTTGTTCTTGAAATTAGACCCTACTCTTATAAAAAACACCTTAAAGAAAGTGACACTCTTTCAACATAAAGGTAATGCATGTCATATTTGTAATTTTAATAATGCTTTACAAAAATAAAAGTTTAGAAAGATATAAATAAAACAATAATATTTATTTGAATAATTGTTCTCAACTCTAGAAAAAAACTTTATAATATGTGAGTTTTGAATAAAAACTTGAAGAAAAAAACACACACGGATATATATATATATAAATCTTATTTAATTAATCTTCATTTTTATTAACAAAATTCTTAATTTTATGAAATATTCAAGAGAGACTTGATATTAACAAAATGGATTAATTTGTACATGTCGTATAACAAAGATAAAAAAACATTATTTTTTATGAAAACATAACTTAACAAATAATGTTTAATTATTAATGATAAAAAGATCTTACATAGAAGGATTTTAAAAAGAAAATCAAAATCTTTAATTAGAGTTCCAATGATTTTAAGCAAATACTTTTATGCATCGATGTGAGTTTATTCAAACTTACTAGATGT
>OZ012739.1:315667474-315672474 GCA_963859935.3 Lathyrus sativus
AGTATATTCGAACGTTACTATGTTTAGCTAGGTTGATTATGATTTAATGGGGAATTATGCAATAGTAAAAGCTAACTAAATAAAAGCTAAAGGTTTCTTATAATAATAATGCAAGTAATCGGTATGCAATGACACACTGCTCCGAGGATTCGACATGTTACCGGCGCAGTTTACTAATTTTCAGAGATGTTTTTCAGAAGAAAATAACAGTTTAAAGACTTTTGTCTCACGATGGTTGTTGACGCTAGTCGCAACTCTAAGGCGGAACATACGCTTTCGCTATCCCGTTCGGGGTTAAGATTGACTTTTGAAAACCGTTGAGTTCTTATCTCTTTTAAAATGCTTTCGCTATGTTTAAAATAGATGCTCAGTTTTTACTATCTGGTCCTAGCCTCAGCATTCGCATGTCGGTTCATACCTTAGTAAATCCCCGACTGTCGTGGCGAAGTTTAGTTTAATAATTTTTGTTTAAAAACTAGAGCCAGAAACAAGTTTGAAAAAAAGAAAGATTATGCCGGCTATTATCGAACCTCGTTCTACTAGTTCATCACATACCGATCGATGCGATTTTAGCTAGACATAAAACTTAAGGCATGCATACTTGAATTCAAAAGGCAGAACACGTAAACATACATATTAGAACAAATAAAATTCAATTAATACTAATAACGGAACCTGTAATTAATTCTGGTTCGGCACTTGGATAATCCTCCACAATGTCGGCAGGATTACTCTTGTGACAATTAATTGTGCGGAAAAGTAAGAACATAAATTACAATTGAAATTCTGGAAAGGAAACAAAAGGAGGGAAACAAAACATAAAAGAAACAAGCAGGAAAATATCTTCTGGTATTAAAATCGGCAGCACATCGTGGTCTTCAATGCGGCTCTCCTGTTTCAGTCTCAAAGCCCTTTATTTATAGTGTATGAATGCTATGTGAACTGCTGTTGGAAGTGACTTCTCGGGTCATAAAATCCAGAGAGTCGTGCGCTAAATTTGGGCTTCTGTTTGCACGTCTCTGAAAGTGGACAATATGCAGAAAATGTGCCTATGACGGTCGTGGGGAGGCATGACGCTCGTCACGTCTGTGACGGTCGTGGTGAGGCCATGACGCTCGTCACGCCTGTGACGGTCGTGGTGAGGCCATGACGGTCGTCATATCAGCAGAATTGGATTTTGCTGCTTTTCTCATTCTTTTTCTTTTGTTATAAGTCCTTTTGAGCTTGTTTCGCTTATCTTGCCTCGTTTGAACATTGATTTCATAAACCTGCAAAACATTAAACAACAATGCGAGTATGGTGCGAAATCGGGGTGAAATCGACCGTTAATAACATGAAATAATGGCATTTTAATATATATGTTTTCGCGTTATCAACTTTTTACTTTTGTAAAGCATTATTAAAATTACAAATATGACATGCATTACCTTTATGTTGAAAGAATGTCACTTTCTTTAAGGTATTTTATATATGAATAGGGTCAATTTCAAGAAGAACTATAGTTACTATAATTTACTTGTCTGTAAGTGGTATAAGTAGTTAACTTCTCTAGAAGATAATAAGTAGTCAATTTTATGACATCTAGTAAGATTGAATAAACTCACATTGATGCATAAAAATATTTTCTTAAAAGTATTGTAACTCTAATTAAAGATTTTGATTTTATTTTTAAAACCCTTCTATGTAAGATCTTTTTATCAATAAATACATAAACGTTATTTGTTAAGTTGAGTTTTCATAAAAAAATAATTTTTTTTATCTTTGTTATACGACATGTACAAATTAATCCATTTTGTTAATATCAAGTCTCTCTTGAATATTTCATAAAATTAAGAATTTTGTTAATCAAAATGAAGATTAATTAAATAAGACGTTAATATATATATATATATATATATATATATATATATATATATATATATATATATATATATATACATATATATATATATATATATATATATATATATATATATATATATATATATATATATATATATATATCCGTGTGTGTGTATTTTTTTTCAAATTTTTATTCAAAACTCACGTATAATAAAGTTTTTTTCTAGAGATGAGAACAATTATTCAAACAAGTATAATTATTTTATATATATCTTTCTATATTTTTTACTTTTGTAAAGCATTATTAAAATTACAAATATGACATGCGTTACCTTTATGTTGAAAGAGTGTCACTTTCTTTAAGGTGTTTTACATAAGAATAGGGTCAATTTCAAGAACAACTTTAGTTACTATAATTTACTTGTCTATAAGTGGTATAAGTAGTTAACTTCTCTAGAAGATAATAAGTATTCACTTTAATGACATCTAGTAAGTTTGAATAAACTCACATTGATGCATAAAAATATTTGCTTAAAAGTATTGTAACTCTAACTAAAGATTTTGATTTTCTTTTCAAAACCCTCCTATCTAAGATCTTTTTATCAATAAATACATAAATGTTATTTTTTAAGTTATGTTTTCATAACAAATAGTTTTTTTTATCTTTGTTATACGACATGTACAAATTAATCAATTTTGTTAATATCAAGTCTCTCTTGAAAATTTCATAAAATTAAGAATTTTGTTAATAAAACTGAAGATTAATATATATATATATATATATATATATATATATATATATATATATATATATATATATATATATATATATATATATATATATATATATATATATATATATATATATATATATATATATATATATATATATATATATATATATATATCCCTGTATGTATTTTTTTTTTAAGTTTTTATTCAAAACACACATATAATATAGTTTTTTTCTAGATATGAGAACAATTATTCAAACAAATATTATTGTTATATTTATATTTTTCTAAACTTTTTACTTTTGTATAGCATTATTAAAATTACAAATATAACATGCATTACCTTTATGTTGAAAGAGTGTCACTTTCTTTAAGGTGTTTTTTACAAGAATAGGGTCAATTTAAAAAACAATTGTAGTTACTATAACTTACTTGTCTTTAAGTGGTAAAAGTAGTTAACTTCTTTAGAAGATAATAAGTAGTCACTTTTATGACATCTAGTAAGTTTGAATAAACTCACATTGATGCATAAAAATATTTGCTTAAAAGTATTGTAACTCTAAGTAAAGATTTTGATTTTCTTTTTAAAACCCTTTTATGTAAGATCTTTTTATTAATAAATACATCAACAATATTTTTTTTATGTTTTCATTAAAAATAGTTTTTTTTATCTTTGTTATGCGACATGTACAAATTAATCCATTTTGTTAATATCAAGTTTCTCTTGAATATTTCATAAAATTAAGAATTTTGTTAATAAAAATGAAGATTAATTAAATAAGACGTTATATATATATATATATATATATATATATATATATATATATATATATATATATATATATATATATATATATATATATATTTATATATTTATATATATATATATATATATATATATATATATATATATATATATATATATATATATATATATATATATATATATATTAACGTCTTCTTTAATTATATATATAGATATTACTGTGTGTGTTTTTTTTTCAAATAAAGTTTTTTTCTAGAGATGAGAACAATTATTCAAACAAATATTATTGTTATATTTATATCTTTCTAAACTTTTTACTTTTCTAAAGTATTATTAAAATTACAAATATGACATGCATTACCATTATGTTGAAAGAGTGTCACTTTCTTTAAGGTGTTTTTTATAAGAATAGGATCAATTTCAAGAACAACTTTAGTTACTATAATTTACTTGTCTGTAAGTGGTATAAGTAGTTAACTTTCATTAGAAGAAGATAATAAGTTTTCACTTTTATGACATCTAGTATGTTTGAATAAACTCAAATTGATGCATAAAAATATTTGCTTAAAAGTATTGTAACTCTAACTAAAGATTTTGATTTTCTTTTTAAAGCCCTTCTATGTAAGATCTTTTTATCAATAATACATGAATGTTATTTTTTATGTTATGTTTTCATAAAAAAAATTGTATATTTGTTATACGACATTTACAAATTAATCCATTTTGTTAATATAAAGTCTCTCTTGAATAATTCATAAAATTTAGAATGTTGTTAATAAAAATGAAGATTAATTAAATAAGACGTTTATATATATATATATATATATATATATATATATATATATATATATATATATATATATATATATATATATATATATATATATATATATATATATATATATATATATATATATATATATATATATATATATATATATATATATATATATATATATATATATATATATATATATATATATATATATATATATATATATATATATATATATATCCGTTTGTGTGTTTTTTTTTTTCATGTTTTTATTCAAAATTCACATATAATAAAGTTTTTTTCTAGTGATGAGAACAATTATTCAAACAAGTATTATTGTTTTATTTATATCTTTCTAAACTTTTTACTTTTGTAAAGCATTATTAAAATTACAAATATGACATGCATTACCTTTATGTTGAAAGACTGTCACTTTCTTTAAGGTGTTTTATATAAGAATATGGTCAATTTCAAGAACAACTTTAGTTACTATAATTTACTTGTTTGTAAGTGGTATAAGTAGTTAACTTCTTTAGAAGACAATAAGTAGTCAATTTTATGACATCTAGTAAGTTTGAATAAACTCACAATGATGCATACAAATATTTTCTTAAGAGTATTGTAACTCTAATTAAAGATTTTGATTTTCTTTTTAAAACTCTTCTATGTAAGAATAAGTAGTTAACTTCTTAAGAAGACAATAAGTAGTCAATTTTATGACATCTAGTAACTTTGAATAAACTCACAATGATGCATAAAAATATTTTCTAAAAAGTATTGTAACTCTAATTAAAGATTTTGATTTTCTTTTTAAAACTCTTCTATGTAAGATCTTTTTATCAATAAATACATAGACGTTATTTGTTAAGTTAAGTTTTCATAA
>OZ012739.1:315674974-315709200 GCA_963859935.3 Lathyrus sativus
ACATTATTAAAATTACAAATATAACATGCATGACCTTTATGTTGAAAGAGTGTCACTTTCTTTAAGGTGTCTTTTTTATAAGAATAGGGTCAATTTCAAGAACAACTTTACTTACTGTAATTTACTTATCTGTAAGTGGTATAAGTAGTTAACTTCTCTAGAAGATAATAAGTAGTCACTTTTATGACATCTAGTAACTTTGAATAAACTCACATTGATGCATAAAAATATTTGCTTAAAAGTTCAAAGCCTCTTTGCTTAAAAACGGAGTGAAAAAGCGACCTGTTATATTTCCATGTTTCTGAGTCTGCGATAAATATTCCATCTCCAAATGCTTAAAAAATATCACTAAATTTTTCGGATGCTGGACCTAGGACTTGTTTGGGAAAGGACTTGCTTATTATAGTTTTCATGGTTGTTTGTTAAATTAAGATGGTTTCTATTTTCCAGATTAAATTTCAAAAATTGTACAAATTTGGTCAGTATTCCTAACGACATTTTTGGTCTGAATTCTCTCAAACAGTTAATTATCTCAGGCTGTCCAAATTTATTTAATAATCCGTTAGAAATGTAAAGCCAAATAGAACATTCTAAGATTCTTGATAACAAGGAAACTACTACCCAATACCAACCAACATCCTTCATCTACAAATTTTTAAAGCTGCACTTTCAATTTTTTATTTTTCAAAAACCTGAAGATTAAGTTGGTTTATTGGCCTTCATTGTCTCGTTTATCATGTTTGAAATATCTTGACCTAAGTTTATGCAACCTTCTTAAAATCCCTAATGCTATTGGGTTGTTACATTGCTTAGAAACCCTATATTTGGCCTGAGTTACTGCAATATCTTGACCTGAGTTTCTGCAAAGTCTTCCTAAAGTAATTTCTATGGTTTTTCTCGTTACCCAACACCGTTTCTATTGATGCTTATCTGCTTATCTTGTTATCCAGCACCGTTTCTAAAATGTATATTTACCACCATTAAAAACAAATGAGTATTTCTTTACAAATTTCTCAGTGAGTGTGTCTGAAACAAGAACAATAGTATAACCAAAATAAACTAAATCTCTTCTTAAATATAATAATAAATCTAAAATTCAAATCAATTCCATCTTCAATTTCACAACAACATTTCATCAATACTCCATCAAATATTCAAAGAAACTGAACTACCATACATGCATAATCATGAAAACATACCTAATTTGCAGAGTTCAAACCCTTTGCTAGTATCACCAAAACCTCCAAAAATTTTCCACAAGCACCTGCTTCAAATTTGAAAACACGAAATACTCTTTAAAATGTATTCATTGAAATTTCAAAACCTAACATTTCAAAATGCAGAGAGAAGAGAGAACCTGGAGAAAAAAGAGTGAGTATGGTGACAGTGGTAGCAGCAGCGAAGAAAGTGAAACGTTGTAGCAGCGATTGGAGAGCGATTGGAGAGAAAACAAAAGTTGTGGTGAAAGATTGAGAGAGTGATGAAACCTACATTCTGGTGGTTTGGTATTTGTCAAAAAATAAATTCATTAACTAAAATTTATTTTAATTATATATAATATATTTTCGATAAATATATAATAATTGTTAGCTAGCTTGGTGGTAAATCTTTATTTTTGGAAAGTTGAGGTCATCTGTTTGATTCCTCATATCAACATAAATTATATTATAATTGTTTTATTTCACTAAAATGTATTAAGTAGGAATCGAATCGGGGCCTTGTAAGAACCTCTTAAGTCAGGTAATAAACACGTGACTTAAAAAATAAACTTCTTAAGTCATTTCGGTAAAAGAACCGACTTAAGGAATTTAATGTAAAGTACATTTTTTTTATTTAATCTTTGATAGGTCGGTTAAACATAGACACGACATAACGAAGTTTCAAACATTTACGGATTTGCCACCGTGTGACTTCTTAAGTCGGATTATTGATGAACTGACTTAAAAACCTCTGCTAAGAACGTGTTTTTCCACTAGTGTATAGAGAACTACTGTGATGCCGGAGAGAATATGTGTAAAAATTATTTGAAAGTTACAATTTAAAGTTTGGGGTGTTTAGGTATTGATAAATGGTTATGTTTAACGACTGCAAATTATCATATTAAAAAAACAAAATTTTGCTAAACTATATATATATATATATATATATATATATATATATATATATATATATATATATATATATATATATATATATATATATATATATATATATATATATATATATATATATATATATATATATATATATATATATATATATATATATATATATATATATATATATATATATATATATATATATATATATATATATATATATATATATATATATATATATATATATATATATATATATATATATATATATATATATATATATATATATATATATTCATGTTTTTATACAAAACTCACATATAATCAATTTTTTTTTAGGGATGATAACAATTATTCAAACAACTATTATTGTTATATTTATATCTTTAAGTTGTTTTATCCTTGTGTAAAGACATTATAACAACAATTATTCAAACAACTATTATTGTTTTATCCTTGTGTAAAGACATTATAAAAATTACAAATATGACATGCATTACCTTTAAGTTGAAAAAGTGTCACTTTTTTTAAAGTGTTTTTCAGAAGAATAGGGAAAATTTCTAGAACAAGTTACTATAATTTACTTGTTTGTATGGTGTATAAATAGTTAACTTCTCTAAAAGATAACAAACGTCTACTTTTATGACATTTAGGAAGTTTGAATACACTCACATTGATGTGTAAAAATATTTGCTAAAAAATATTGTAATTTTAGTTTTCTTTTTTAAACCCTTCAATGTAAGAACTTTTTACCAATAAATATATAAAACTTATTTGTTAAGTTACGTTTTTATAAAAAGTATAATTATTTTTTAATCTTTGTTATACGTCATGTACACATTATCCTTTTTTATTAATATCAAGTCTCTTTTGTATATTTCAAACAATTAAGAGTTTTGTTAATATAAACGAAGATTAATTAAATAAGACATTACTATGAAATTTCAATTATATATATACTCATCAAATAAAATACTCACAAACACGAAGAAAAAGAAATGGTATTTGATTAATTGTTTGATTGACTAATACAATTTAAAAAAATTAAAATAACAATAAAAATCACCCAAATTAAGATGAAGTTATTTGAATCTTTGATCTAATCTAATTCACATTGTCAAATAGACTTTAAAAGATGTTGAAAAATAATATTCCACAAAATAATAAAACTAAAAAAGATAAGTTTAAAAAACCACTTAAATTTAAAAAGGATTACAATTTTTCACAATTAATTCATGATAAGTAAATATTAATAAACTATTATAGAGAATTACCGTGGTGCAGGAGAGAATATGTGTAAAAATTAATTGAAAGTTACATTTTAGAGTTTGGGGTGTTTAGTCATTGATAAATAGTTATGTTTAACGACTGTAAATTATCATCATATTAGAAAAACAAAATTTTATTAATATATATATATATATATATATATATATATATATATATATATATATATATATATATATTTTCAAGTTTTTATACAAAACTCACATATAACCAATTTTTTTTCTTGGAATGATAACAATTATTTAAACAACTATTATTCTGATATTTATATCTTTCTAAACTTTCTCCTTGCATAAAGACATTATAAAAATTACACATATGAAATGCATTACCTTTATATTGAAAAAGTGTCACTTTTTATAAGGTGTTTTGCATAAGAATAGAGCCAATTTCTAGAACAACTTTAGTTACTATAATTTACTTGTTTCAAAATTGTATAAGCAGTTAACTTCTCTAGAAGATGACAAGCATTTACTTTTATGACATTTAGTAAGTTTAAATAGACTCAAATTAATGCATAATAATATGTGCTTAGAAATATTCTAACTCCAATTAAAAAAAATTATTTCCTTTTTTAAGCCCTTCAATGTAAAAACTTTTTATCAATAAATACATAAAAGTTATTTGTTAAGTTACGTTTTCATAAAAAATAATATTTTTTTTTATCTTTGCTATACAACATGTACACATTAATTCTTTTTATTAATATCAAGTCTCTTTTGTATATATTAAAGAATTAAGAGTTTTGTTAATATAAATAAAGATTATTTAAATAAGATATTACTATGAAATTTCAATCATATATACTCACATCAAATATATATATATATATATATATATATATATATATATATATATATATATATATATATATATATATATATATATATATATATATATATATATATATATATATATATATATATATATATATATATATATATATATATATATATATATATATATATATATATATATATATATATATATATATATATATATATATATATATATATATATATATATATATATATATATATATATATATATATATATATATATATATATATATATATATATATATTTGTGTGTGTGTGTGTGTGTTAGTTAGTTAACCTAAAAAAAACTTTAACGGAAGCAAACACATCAAATAATATACTCACAAACACGAAGAAAAAGAAATATTATTTGATTAATTTTTTAATTGACTAATATAAGCAGGGTATTATTGGCTGACTATGGAGTCTGATTGCTTCAAATACGCTAAGAAGTGTCATAAATGTCAGATTTATGCAGACAAGATTCATGTGCCACCGAGTCCGTTAAATTTTATGGCATCTCCTTGGTCTTTTTCCATGTGGGGCATTGACATGATCGGAAAGATCGAACCCACCGCATCCAACGGACATCGCTTCATCCTGGTAGCCATTGATTACTTCACCAAGTGGGTCGAAGCAGCTTCGTATGCCAATGTCACTAAGCAAGTGGTAGCCCGATTCATAAAGAGGGACATCATCTGTCGCTATGGAATACCTGATAGAATCATTACGGACAATGGTTCGAACTTGAATAACAAGATGATGAAGGAATTATGTCAGAATTTCAAAATCGAACATCACAACTCACCGCCCTATCGTCTGAAGATGAACGACGCTGTTGAAGCGGCCAACAAGAATATCAAGAAGATAGTACAGAAGATGGTCGTAACCTATAAAGATTGGCATGAGATGTTGACCTTTGCTTTGCACGGATATCGTACGACGGTACGCACATCAACCGGGGAAACCCCGTTCTCGTTGGTATATGGAATGAAAGCAGTGTTACCACTAGAAGTTGAGATTCCTTCCCTGAGGGTATTACGAGATGTCCAACTAGACGAGGCAGAATGGGTGAAAGACAGGTTGAACCAGCTGAGTTTAATGGATGAGAAGAGGTTAGCTTCTCTAGCATATGGTCGGGTGTACCAGAGCCGAATGAAGAAAGCATATGATAAAAAGATACACCCTCAGAGCTTTCAGACGGGCGACCTTGTGCTAAAGAGGATTCTCCCGCCACACAGATCACAGGGGCAAATGGACCCCCAACTACGAAGGGCCATACGTTGTCAGAAAAGTCTTTTCAGGAGGAGCTTTGTTGTTGTCCACCATGGACGGTGAAGACTTTACGTCGCCTGTGAATTCGGACGCAGTTAAAAAATACTTTGCTTGAAATTGACCCACTGGACAGAAAAAAGAGAGTCCAGGCAAAAATGGGGCATCCTGGCGAACCAAAAACAGAATGAAAGGTTCGGGCAAAAATTAGGGATAAAATTGAAAAAAATGTACGCCCGCGAAGTTGAAAACCTACACTGGGCGGCTTCGGCAAAAAAGGGTATCCCGGTGAACTGAAAACCCGTAAAGGGCGGTTCACGCAAAAGTTAGGGATTTGAAAAGCAATTGACTGCGGTCCGAATTTGATACTGCGGTGCGCATTGGTGCGGGAGAATATACCTGAGGGGTCGATTATCAGATACAATCTCTTCAGATGTGTGAATACCGGGAAAGCGCTAGAGTCAGGCGAGTCATAGGAGGATCAGCTCATGATGTTCGTCTGCATCACGTTGCCGACACGTGTACAAATTTGAGTTGTCATTGTATTTAGGCTTCTTGTGCATACTTGTATGTTTGTTGTGCGTAGCTTCCTCTTTTCAGGAGTTACATCCCGTGTACAAAACTCTGCCCATTTAGGGGCCCAATCAATAAAACATGTTATTCAGTATTTGATGCTGGTTCTTTACTGTTTTGTACATGACAAACGCCAAGGTTTAATAAAACTAGCAAGTGTATAACATCGATGGCCCTTGCCAATAATTGCTAAAACTTTGAATTAACTGAAAATGATGTCACTAACGCTAACCTGAATAGATTTGGTTGCATAGACTTGTCTTGTCTCGTTTGTGGTGTTGCAGGGTTCTTGACCATACGAAGTGGACGATCAAAAGATTGCAGTACTAACCAGAAGCTCGTAACGGAAAGACTCGATCGTTACTTGAAGTGAATCCCCACGCAGGTTGCGCTTCTGAGATGACAATGTTCCTTACCAAAGAAGGATCAAATTCCCTAGCTAGTCGTAGCTTATCCGAGGGACATTCTCCAGCAGGGTCATTTGTCTTCAACAGAATTGATAATTCCAAGATCGAAGGCTGTATTCAGACAGTGTGGTGTCCCCCAAAAGGATCCCCCATCCCGAGCAGAGTGGTTTAGCCTCAGAAGATTAATATTTCCAACTTGTGAGCTGTACCCAGACAGTCTACTCTTCCCAGTAGAGATTCCCTTCCCAGTAGGGTCATTTACTCTCCCCAACGGAGTCAGTTGATATTCCCCAAGAGAGTCGTTTCGTCCTCAGCGGAGTTCTCTCTTTTCAGCAAGTGTTTTCTTTCCTCCCAGTGGAAATCGAAGGTTAAAAATCTTCCCGACAGAGTTGGTTGTGCGTCCTGGCATTTATTTTGCCGGAATACCGTGTGATACCCGTTCACTCCCCAGCAAAAGTCCAATTTTCATTGGCACGGGTAAGTTGTCCCTGACAGAAGTCCAATCATGATTGGCGCATTCAGTTATTCCTCAGCGGAGTTGGCTTCACTCTTCCAGCATTTATTTTGCTAGAATAATTTTGTGACGCCTGGTTATCCCCAGCGGAGTTGGCGTTGTCTTCAGCATTTATTTTGCTGAAGCGGTTTTCTGTATCCCAACAGTTCGAACCTGCATTTACATCGGCATATAGTGTCATGTTTGCATCCGCCCAAATAAAAAACGTGTAGCATTTCCATGTCGAATGGAGCATTATGCCATTGCGAAACATATGCATTTTGAAACATAAGCCAGGTTGGTTAACCGTTTGTTTTCAAGTGTTGTTTCCCTTGCAGGTGGAGAGAGCTCTCGCTCAAATTAATGACCAAACATTCAAGATCTCGGCGTGAGACGTGTAATGATGATGTCAGTTGTGGCATTATTCCCCACAGAGTTGCTTGTTTAAGTTTCTCTTACCCCTCCAGCGGAGTATTTCTTCAAGATTGTTATGCCAATATCAAAAGATTTCGTGAATCGATTTTTGGAAGTTGCCGCCTATGTTAAAGTAGGTGTCTGGCAGTGTGGATTCAGAAAATCCCCAGTAGAGTCCTTCTCAGATTTGCTGCCATGTCAGCACTGAAAATTGGAAGACTAGACTCATATTGCATTACCCATGTGATTGATGGAGCTAGCTTCTGCAAGGATAGGCAGAAAAGCTGTACCGGAGTTATGTCCCGCAGTGGTGGCGGAGTTATTTTCCCGCAGTGGTGGCAGAGTTAGTTTCCCGTAGTGGTGGCGGAGTTAGTTTCCCGTAGTGGTGACGGAGTTATTTTCCCGCAGTGGTGGCGGTGTTATCTTCCCGCAGTGGTGGCGGTGTTATTTTTCCAAGTTAGTTTCCCGTAGTGGTGACGGAGTTATTTCCCGCAGTAGTGGCGGAGTTATGTCCCGCAGTGGTGGCGGAGTTATTTTCCCGCAGTGGTGGCGGAGTTAGTTTCCCGTAGTGGTGGCGGAGTTAGTTTCCCGTAGTGGTTGTCGCTACTGCGAAAATCGGCGCCGGCTGACAGAAGAGTCGCCACCGTGCGTTATTTATCCCACGGGAGGGAAAGGAAACGCTCAGAGTAAACCTCGCACAACACGGGAAAGGTATGGTCATCGCAACCAAAACCTGGGTTCGGGAGTCGGTTACGCAAGGGGAAGGTATTAGCACCCCTCACGTCCATCGTACTCGATGGGATCCACGCTTGTTTTCGGGTATGGATTGTTATTCTATCTAAACTATAGGTCAAGGGTTAAAAAGAAAATAAAATGAAAATAAAAATGACTCGGCAAAGTATCGCACTTTATGCCTACGTATTCCCGCCTGGAACGAGAAATCAGAGTCAACGTAGTTCGCCTACCTACGGGAAAGGAGGGGAAGGTTGCTCGCTAGGATATCGCATCCTATGCCTACGTACTTTCATACAGCATGAAAGATCAGAGCAAACGTAGTTCGGGCCACGTACGACACAAGCTTGTCTTGGTTGATTTTATTCCTTCTGAAAAAGGTTTTTCTGATTAGCGGTCCAAGCGGACAAAAATGACGTTTTGATGAGTTCACGTTCTTTTACGGAAGAAGTGTCTTTTATTGTGTTTGAAATCTTTATGTGTTTTTCTGTTTGTTTTGAGGAAGAAAGAGACAGAACTCTAACCTACGGTTGCGAAGGGAAACAAACTAACCTAATGTTATCATGCATGGGTTAAGACCTAGTGTCTATCATGCTCCTCTCTTGCACAGAGAGAAACAGAGATCCTACGGGATAGGCAGAAACAGAAACAATATCAGATATATACAGTAAAGCAGTAAAATGCATGGATGCAGCAATACAAGCGAGGCAAGGGAGTCCCACTCAACCTCGAACCTAGAAAACAATAGGCAAAAGTGAACAGGCTTCACTTTCAACCCAACAGGGTAAACAGCAAACAATACAGTTCAGAAAACCAATCAATACATCAACAAAGGAAATACAGCAATAAAACAACAGCATCAGCAGCTCTGAATCAACAACTGACTTCAAGCAATCTTCAGTCATTCACAAGCTTCAACAAGCATCAATCTCCATCTTCATGACCTTCAGGTAAGGGTTTTGATCATCAGTCTTCCATCTGCAATGGCTTTTCTTCATGCTCAAACCTCCAGGATGAGGGATTAGTCACAAGAGTGAATTGGGTGTTAAGCAATCAGTTGACTACCAAGGGTGGTGAACAGACTGCTTCTAACACAAGAGACATTTTCTCTCAAGAGTTCTATCTCATAGGCACTGTCACCAAGCCTTCCAAAGGAAGGGGGTGAGTGTCTTAGAGAGACTCTGAATCACAGAGAAGAATGGATGCAGACAAGGCAATCCATGTTTGAGAAATAATCATTCTAATCTAGAGCTCTGCCTAGCTCCTAAACCCTAGTCTCCTCAGCATCTGCTAGCAAGAAACTCATCCTCAACTCTGGCAATTGATCTTCAGCATTTGACTCTTCAATGGCTTCATCTCCACAAATCTTCAGCTTCCCCAGGGCCCCAGACAACCCAATACCCCAAACAAACAATCAATAAACCCCAGAGGGCACACCACACCAGACAGCAGATATACAGACAGTAATAATATCAGTAGGGGAGTCCTAACTTTTTCTAAGGGATCTAATAGCTACCCATAACCCATATAGTCCCATAACTAATCTATTTAAATCCTAAATCCTAAGGGAGAAAATTGAACTTCCTAAGTTGTTACCTAAAAACCCTAGTTTTGTTCATGATATTCAAGCATTTATTAATCACCTAAAATTAACCTCTAAAAATGGGAATTAAAATATTTCTACAAGCTTAACATCTTATCTAAACAATATGAAAAGAATGATCAAAAAATATTAAAGCATATGAGAGAACAAAAATCACAAAAAAGAATGCATGAAATGTAACTATTTATTATGACATTTATTTAGAAAATATGTAAAAAATATGAAATAAAACTAAAAATGAAATTTTATTTTCCTATAATATTCTAGACATTTTAAGGAAAATATGGTAAAAAGAATGGATTAAAAAACATTTTTTATGAATTTATTATGATTTTATGAAAATTGATGAAAATTAAAATGAAATAAGAAAAAAATAAAATGAAGTAAATGAGCCAGAGGGGTGTGAAAAGGAACTTCGCTCAGTTCAATCCAGGATGGGCCAGGAAACAGGGGGTGGGGATAGCAAATTCCCTTAGGCCCAATACAGCCAACTAAATGATACGCTGCGTTTTGCTTCACAAACTCAGTCTCTCTTCCAAATCCAATCGTGGCCATCCGTTCTTGGTTCTAGTCAAAGGTCAAATGTGAATCCAACGCTCATGGCTTCATCTTCTCCAAATAACTCAGGCCACCTCAAACTTACCAGACGGTGGTTCACGGTGGAAACCACCGTCTTCTCCGGTGAGCCTCCACTTTCAGGTCATCAAACATAACAAAACCCTACATCATCTTGCTCGATTTTTCACGTAGATCATGATTCTAACCTCAAAATTCCCTGAATCTCACTCCAAATCAAAAGACGATGGAATCTTCAGAATGTACCAAGTTCTTGATCAACTCAATTCTCAAAACAAAAGGTACTGATCTAATCTACATGTTGCACTGATCAATTTCCACTATCACACTTGTCCTAAATCATCAAGATCACGCCTAACTAACTCTTAACAGAATTCACACTCCATGATCAAACATCAACAATTGCTATCAAACCTATCCAGAAACGTTCCTTGTTCATACTAGATCCTAACCACAAGAAGAATTCTACCTAATTCAGCCTAAAATGGTGTAGAAAATGGAAGTTACATACCTGAAAAAATCTTGCTAACAGAGGTACTTGGAGGCACAAAACAAACTCCACGATGATTCAAACACCTTCAGTGAAGCTATGAGAAGCTTTTCCACACCTCAATTGCGCTTGATCAAGCCTTGATCTCCAAAACCGAATTCTGTTATGAACCTTGAAAATTCAGTTACCAACTCTCTCCTCAACTCGAATTCTCCAACCTTTTTTTTATCTGCACTCATTCTAAACCTTTTATAGAACTCATTCATGGGCTTTTGATCCACCCTTAAAGCCCAAACAGCCTGATCCAATTTTCTGTCATAGCCATGGAAGTGAGAAGCTACAGTCGTGTAATCCTTGCTTTAGTCAGCCAAAACCTCTCCCTTTCAATCATATGAACCAAGGCAAATGTGTTTGTACAAGTGAATTGGCCTGAATTGGCTTATGTAAGATTTTGGATGTGTAATTTGTAATTCAAGCAAGTGGTTTACAAAGGAGCTCCATGATTCTGACCCCAAACAAGAAATGTAATAACACCAACCTCTCTAAAACATGTTTTCCAATTAAAATGAGTATTTGGATTGTGCAATTTGGACCTATAAATCTCCCAAACCAATTTTCACTTTGAAATCATTCACTTTATATGCCTTTTTAGTTCACATTTTGACCAATTATGTAACATCATGCTATGAGCTTCTCCAATAATTTGTGACCTTCTTTCTAGACTTAAAATCCCATTTGGAGCAAGTTTGATGTTGTAAGTTTTTTCATTTGGGGCCTCCTTGTATGAGTTTTGGGTATAGGTTAAAATGACCTGTAATTCACAAATGCCCAAAATACCCTTTGCTTGTCAAGACCATAAGTTGAGCTCTCCACATCATATGAAGGCATGCCATACCATTCTAGAAAGCTAAGACAATGAGGAACAATTCTTATGTTGACCAAGAATTCATTTGAAATCTCCTTGAGGGGCAAAACTAGCTTGGAAGTCAAGTCACTTTCACAGACAAAAATTCAGACACCCCAGATGACCTGTAACTTGTAAGGACCATAACTTGAGTTCTATAAATCTCCTTGAAGTCTTCCACCACTCAAATTAAAGGTCTTGAGATCCTCTACAAGTTTCATGTTGGCCAAGAAACCATTTGAAGCTAGCATTTTGACTTATCTTGCTTGGAAGTTTGACCTAAACTAGGGGATTTTACAGAGAAACCCTAATTTAGTAACTCCTCTTCTCCTTGATTTCTCTTGAATTCTCCTTGTCATATCTCCCTATCCTTCTTCTCCATGTCAAATTATGAACCCCACATCTCTCCAATAGACTTGAATGCCCTCTTAAGTCAGTCAATTGACCTAGGGTTGACCTAGGGTTGACCCAGATGAAACCCTAGTTGACTGTCTTCAACTGTAGCTCTTGTGCCTTCATCAATGACTTGTTTTCTTCTCCAAATGACTTTATAAGTCTCCCAAGATGTCTAGATGCTCTCCATGCTTTCATTTCACAGCTCATAACCCTCTTGTTAATCCTCAGATGCCCTCAGCTAGGAGATGGACTCAAGGCTTGATCTGCTGAACTCTTTGCTTTCAAATTCTTTCTTGATGACTTGAATGAGATAGAATTGGAATAATAACCTCTTGCTAGGCCTCTAGAGATGACAATAATGATTGGTCCCCTGTTGGATGACTTGCTATGCTCATGCTATGCAGATGGTTAGTCTATGTGCATGACTCTATATGCAAATGCTAATGATAATAAAACATAAATCCAAGGAATAAGGTTGAGCAAATTTTAGGGTGCAACAGCTGCCCCTATTCAAGCGACTTGGACCCGATTGGATGAAGAGCCCGGAGCCTTCAGACATTCGCGGTATGAGACGGTTGAATACTAGTGAAACCAGAAATTTGCCAACCGCAGAAATAAACTGCGCTCCTGCTTGAGGAATAACATTCATCAGCTGAATCTGACTGTTACGATAACCCACTGATCTCGCGCGACCGTGCTGGGGATTGTCTTCATCGTTCTGAAGAGGATTCTGTCATAACAGGCTGCTTGCTTGTCCACGCTAGGACTCTGTCTGTCGTCAATACGAAGAAATCTCAACTAAAACCTGTCCACGTTAGGACTCCACTTGCTGTTATCCCAGAAAAATCTCGGCAACTCCGCTGGGGATAATTCGTCTGCATTTCCATAAACCGCATCGTCCACGTTAGGAATAAAACTCTTCCACGTTAGGAGTAACGCTTTTATCTTTCCACTTTAGGAAGCAATCTTCTTTCCGCGTAAGGAGAACTATATCAATCTATCCTCGTAAGGACTCCAATATCGCTTGACATGTCCGCGTCAGGACTTCAATCTTTCCACGTAAGGAATACATCATTCTGAACCTGTCCACGTCAGGACTCAACTTTCCACGTAAGGGGTACATCCTTCTTCCACGTCAGGAACCAACTTTTCTTGAATCTGTCCACGTAAGGACCTCAATTTCTCCGCGTAAAGAATAAACTTCTTTTCCATCCGTCCGCGTCAGGGCTAAACTTTCCACGTAAGGAATCAATCTCTTTTCCACGTAAGGAATCACCATTTTTCCACGTAAGGAATAAGACTTCGTCTGGATCTGTCCGCGTCAGGACTAAATTCTTCCACGTTAGGCATGCACTTGTCTCCCCGTAAGGAATCCATCTCGATATGTCCGCGTAAGGACTCAATCTTTCCACGTAAGGAATACCAACTTCTTTCCACGTAAGGAATAAATTTTGATATGTCCGCGTAAGGACTCAACCTTTCCCCGTAAGGAATAAACTCGTCTTTCCACGTAAGGAAACCATCTTAATCTGTCCACGTAAGGACTTTCTCTTTCCACGTTAGGAATACTGTCATTTCCACGTTAGGAATCACTTCTATTGATAGGTCCGCGTAAGGACTACATCTTTCCACGTTAGGAATCTCCGTTTTTCCACATTAGGAATGATAATCTCTTTGATCTGTCCGCGTTAGGACACTGATCTCGTCTTGATTTGTCCCCGTTAGGACTCAGGCGTCTTCGACTCACCGAGGAAATAAGACTTGTCCACGTAAGGACTCACGCGCCTTCGACTTGCTGGGGAAATATCCGCGTTAGGACTTACACTTTGCCAACAACACGAAGAGGGATAAATTTGTCCACGTCAGGATTCTTGTACCTTGTCATCACAAAGAACTACAAACTTGTCAGGACACACGCTTCACCATTACGAATAAAGATATCTGCCGAAAACACAATGATCCACGTCAGGACACCAACACGAAAAGTAACCACTCTTTTGTCAACGTCATGACCTCCCTTTCTCCAAATTTCAAAAGACCGAATCTATCCGCGTCAGGATTAACACACCTCACCAATCTGGTAACACAAACCTGTCCACGTTAGGACACCCACTTCTGAAGAAATCCCGTCATTCTAGGAGTAAATGGTCCACGTCAGGACTTAATTCCTCAATGATCCTCCCCCACAAACTTCTTAGCACTGACGCGACAGCGACTTTGAGATGAACTCCACTGGGGATGTCTGAAAACCAACTATCGGACGCCTGCTCTGATAACCGGCGGTGGTCTCTGAAATTCTGATTCATGCGACCCGTTGATGACAAACAAACTCTGCTTGGGGATAAGGAAATTCTTATCCTGGCCACTCTGGCTGGGGAAAATCAGATACATTTGCATAAATGACTCTGCTGGAGACAAAGAGAGTGTTATCATGACAACTCTGTGGGGGGATACCGCCGAAACTGACATTGTCATTGAATATCTCCTGCCGAGATCTTGACCGTTTGGTAATCTATTTGAGCAAGAGCTCTCTCCACCTGGACTACTAGAGTACAGAAACTGCTTCAGCAAAATAAATGCTGGAAGGATAACGCCGACTCGCCGGGGATAGCCTGATGCTACAAAATTATTCCCGCAAAATAAATGCTGGTAGGATGAAGTCGACCCTGCTGGGAAGTTGGGAACTCGAACCAAACACCTTGTTGAAGTAACCCCCTGCTGGGGAATATAACTCTGTTGGGGAATGGCAGATGCACCTGGTATAATTGATCTTTCTGCTGGAACGTGAACTGATATCACCGGTATCTCTGACAAAATAAATGACAGGACCCACCATCAACTCTGCTTTGGAGAGCCTTGACCTTCGAATTCCACCGGAAGGAAAGAACATTTGCCGAAAAGAGAACTCCGCTGGGGATGGGATGATTCTCTCGGGGAAAATTAACTGACTCCACTGGGGGAGAGCGCATGACCCTGCGGGGATCAAGCCTTTCACTATTGCAATCTTCTGATCATCTTCCTCGTACAGTTATGAAACCTGCGACAACACAAACAAAGCACGACAAGCCTATGCAATCCAAATCAATTCAGGTTAGTGACGTTACACTCAGTTAATTCAAAGCTTTAACAATTGTTGGCAAGGGCCAGTGATGTTATACTCATGCTAGCTTCAATAAACTTAGGCGTTTTATCATGCGCAAAAACAGTAAAGAACAGGCATCAAGTACTGAATAACACATTTTCATTGATTGGGCCCCTGAATGGGCGGAGTTTTTGTACACGGGATGTAACTCCTGAAAAGAGGAAGCTACGCAAAGCAAATATACAAGTATGCAAGTATTCGCAAGAAGCATAAATATTGACAAATTAAATTTTGTACACATGTCGGCAACTGGATGCAGATGAACACCACGAACTGATCCTCCCATGACTCGTCCGACTCTAATACTTTCCCGGTATCCCGACTTCTGAAGAGGTTGTATCCGATAACTGACTCCTCAAACATATTCTCCCGCATTGATGCTCATTAAAAATCAAATTCGGACCGCAGTCATTTGCTTTTCTCATCCCTAACTTTTGCGTGAACCGCCCTTTACGGGTTTTCAGTTCACCGGGATACCCCTTTTTGCCGAAGCCGCCCAGTGTAGGTTTTCAACTTCGCGGGTGTACATTTTTCCAATTTTATCCCTAATTTTTGCCCGAACCTTTCATTCTGTTTTTGGTTCGCCAGGATGCCCCATTTTTGCCTGGACTCTCTTTTTTGTCCAGCGGGTCTATTTTAAGCAAAGTATTTTTTAACTGCGTCCGAATTCACAGGTGATGCAAAGTCTTCCCCGTCCATGGTGGACAACAATAAAGCTCCTCCTGAAAAGACCTTACTGACAACGTATGGCCCTTCGTAATTGGGGGTCCACTTGCCCCTGTGATCTGCTTGCGGCGGGAGAATCCTTTTCAGCACAAGGTCGCCCGTCTGAAAGCTTCGCGGAAGTATCTTCTTGTCGTACGCTTTCTTCATTCGTCTTTGGTATAAACGACCGTATGCCAGAGAAGCTAGCCTCTTCTCATCCATCAAACTCAGTTGGTTCAATCTGTTCGTTACCCATTCTGCCTCGTCCAGCTGAACGTCTCGCAATACCCTTAGAGAAGGGATCTCAACTTCTAATGGTAATACCGCTTCCATTCCGTATACCAACGAGAACGGAGTTGCCCCGGTTGATGTGCGTACCGTCGTACGATAGCCATGCAAAGCGAAAGGTAGCATTTCATGCCAATCTTTATACGTCACCACCATTTTCTGGACGATTTTCTTGATATTCTTATTGGCCGCTTCGACAGCGCCATTCATCTTGGGTCGGTAAGGGGAGGAGTTGTGATGTTCAATCTTGAAATTCTGACAGAGCTCCTTCATCATTTTGTTGTTCAGGTTAGAACCATTATCCGTGATTATCCGCTCGGGAATTCCGTATCGGCAAATGATATCTCTTTTGATGAATCTAGCCACCACTTGCTTCGTTACATTTGCGTAAGACGCCGCTTCCACCCACTTGGTGAAATAATCGATTGCTACTAGTATGAACCGATGCCCGTTAGAAGCCGTCGGCTCAATCTTTCCGATCATATCGATTCCCCACATCGAGAATGGCCATGGAGATGACATCACATTCAGAGGACTCGGAGGCACGTGTATTTTGTCAGCATAAATTTGGCATTTGTGGCACTTTCTTGCAAATTTGAAACAATCAGTTTCCATCGTCAGCCAAAAGTAACCTGCCCGCAGCAGTTTTCTCGTCATAGCATGTCCACCAGCATGCGTACCGAATGCACCTTCGTGAACCTCCTCCATGAGAAGCTTGGCCTCTTTTTCATCTACACAACGCAACAACACCAAGTCGTGGTTTCTTCTGTACAAGACGCCATCCGGGTTCAAATAGAAATTACCCGCTAATCTCCTGAGAGTCTTCTGATCTTGACTGGATGCCCCAGCCGGATACTCTTTATTCTTCAGGAAATTAAGGATATCAAAATACCACGGTTTGCCATCAGACGCTTCATCAATAGCAAATACGTAAGCTGGCCTGTCCAACCGAGAGATAGTGATCTGGGGAGCTTCGTTCCAGAAGTTGACCTTGTACATGGAAGACAAGGTGGCAAGGGCGTCAGCCATTTGATTTTCTGCCCGCGGCACATGATGCAATTCAACTTTGTCGAAGAAAGGCAACAATCTCCTCGCATAGTTCATGTAATGTACTAGATTGGGCTGCCGTGTCTCCCATTCCCCTTTGATCTGATTCACCACCAGAGCTGAGTCTCCGTATACGTCTAAATGTTTGATCCGCAAATCAATGGCTTCTTCAAGCCCCATTATACAAGCTTCGTATTCGGCCTCATTGTTGGTAACGGCAAAGGTCAATCGGGCAGTAAACGGGATGTGCGACCCGTGCGGCGTAGTGATAATTGCCCCGATTCCGCTACCGTAAGCATTCACAGCTCCATCAAATATCATCTGCCATTTGGACCCCGGCTCTGGTCCTTCGTCTGGTAACGGCTCTTCGCAATCCTTCATCTTGAGATACATGATATCCTCGTCAGGAAAATCAAATCTCATCGATTGATACTCTTCAATAGGCTGCTCCGCCAGATATTCAGACAACACACTCCCCTTTATTGCCTTTTGCGAGGCGTATTGAATATCGTATTCAGTCAAGATCATCTGCCACCTGGCAATCCTACCTGACAACGCCTGCTTTTCGAATATATATTTGATCGGATCCATCTTCGAGATGAGCATGGTTGTATGATTCAGCATATACTGCCTCAAACGCTTGGCGGCCCAGGCTAGCGCGCAACAAGTTTTCTCCAGCATCGAGTATCGAGATTCACAGTCTGTAAATTTCTTACTCAGATAGTAAATTGCATGCTCTTTTCTCCCCGTCTCGTCGTGTTGACCGAGAACGCAACCCATGCTTCCCTCAAGAACCGTCAAATACATTATCAAGGGTCTCCCTGCCACTGGGGGTATCAAAATAGGAGGCTCCTGCAGATACTTCTTTATTTTGTCGAACGCCCTTTGACAATTATCGTTCCACGTTACAGCTTGATCTTTCTTTAGCAACTTGAATAACGGTTCGCACGTAGCAGTTAGGTGAGATATGAACCGAGCAATGTAGTTCAATCTCCCCAAAAACCCGCGCACCTCTTTCTCTGTTTTAGGCGTCGGCATTTCTTGAATCGCTTTTATTTTAGCAGGATCGACTTCTATTCCTCTTTCGCTTACTATGAACCCCAGGAGCTTACCCGATCTCACCCCGAAGGTGCATTTGTTAGGGTTCAGCCTCAGCCTGAACTTCCTAAGCCTTTTAAACAACTTCAACAGATTCACCAGATGCTCTTCCTCCGTCTGGGATTTGGCAATCATATCGTCAACATAAACTTCAATCTCTTTATGCATCATGTCATGAAAGAGAGTTGTCATCGCACGCTGATACGTTGCCCCAGCATTTTTCAAACCAAAGGGCATCACTTTATAGCAAAATGTTCCCCAAGGCGTTATGAAAGTAGTCTTCTCCATATCCTCTGGCGCCATTTTAATCTGATTATAGCCTGAAAAGCCATCCATGAAGGAGAATACAGAGTATTGAGCAGTATTGTCAACTAACACGTCAATATGAGGAAGTGGAAAATCATCTTTTGGGCTTGCTTTATTCAAATCTCTATAATCCACGCACATTCGAACCTTGCCATCTTTCTTTGGCACCGGTACGATGTTAGCAACCCATGAGGGATACTTCGTCACAGCCAGGAACCCAGCGTCCCACTGTTTCTGAACCTCCTCCTTGATCTTCATTGCCATATCTGGGCGAGTTCTGCGAAGTTTTTGTTTGACAGGCGGGCAGTCTTCTTTTAGTGGCAGACGATGCACAACCATATCTGTATCGAGCCCTGGCATATCTTGATATGACCAAGCGAATACATCGTTATACTCTCGGAGCATTTCAACCAGTTTTCGCTTGATATCACTCTGCAGTGCGGCTCCGATACGAATATTCTTCTCAACCCCTTCCGACCCCAAATTGATAATCTCGATAACCTCGTCGTGAGGCAGAATGGCCCTTTCCTCTTGCTTCACCAACCAAGACAGTTCTTCAGGAACGTCACTATCTTCGACAACCTCTTCTTCGGTCTGGAATACCGGGTGCTCGAAGTCGGGACGAGTCATAGGTGGTTCAAGGATGTCATCTGAAAATGTTATCCTGCAAAAGAAAGGGTTAAGTGCTTCAAAATGCGTATAAAGCGGATAACCATGTTGCCATTTTATTGAAAAATACAAAATAAGAAAGACAGGGATTACAGTATTTACACATGAAAAAACGCCATTTATTTAATGATTAACGAAGCAATGTTTATAACAACACAGCCCTAAGCAAATCCTGATGCCCCGGGCAAGACATCAGATTATTCAACAATTAATAAAGCAAAGCATTACTGTTTAAAGGTCACAGGAACAAGCTCCTGAATGGACCAGTTGCACAGTCCTTGTCCTGGCGTGCTTGGCTGAATCCAGGCATCCATATCACAGTCGCTGTCCCCTTCATCGGATCCTGAAGCAGCATTGACAGATTCGTGGCATACTCCACTGGCAGAGATGGTGATTGACTTTCTGAAATGAGGGGCCCCCACAGAAGGAGTTGATGACGACGGTCTGTACCCCAGTCCGAACCGGTCCATTTTCACAGGAATGTCCAATACTTTACCCCAGCCCTTGGCTTCTCCTGCCTTCACCAGCGCTTGAGCCTCTTTATACGAAGAAACAGCTATCTCCGGCACTTTGCTTGGCCCGGGACCCTTGTCCTTTATGCGCAAACCTTCGAATGCTTGGCATGGCGTCTCGTGGATCTCCCCGTCGACTTCCACATATTTGAACGAAGAAAGATGGCTGACCAGGATGTCTTCTTCTCCGCACACGGTGACTACACTGTCTCCGACCATATACTTTAACTTCTGATGCAGGGTAGACGTAACCGCCCCTGCTCCGTGAATCCAAGGTCTTCCCAGCAAGCAGCTGTACGCAGGCTGTATATCCATGATATAAAACTCCGTTGCAAACACTTCCGGCCCCACTTGCAGAGGCAAGGTAATCGATCCGAAGACTGTTCTCCGCGTGCCGTCAAATGCTCTGACTACCAAATCACTTGGTGTGCACAAAATCCCTCGAACATCCAGCTTCATCATAGCCTTCTTAGGCAGCACATTCAAAGACGACCCGGTGTCAACCAATACGTGCGACATTGTCGACCCTCTGCACTCAACAGATACATGCAATGCCATATTATGGTCCCTTCCTTTCGGAGTTAAGTCGAAATCAGTAAAGCCCAGACTGTGGCCTGCATTTACATGTGCCAATACTCCTTCTAGCTGGTTTACGGAGACATCCTGTGGTACAAAAGAAGTGTCCAGGACTTTCAGCAAAGCGTTTCGGTGAGCTTCCGAACACAACAGCAATGACAGAATAGATATTTTGGATGGCGTTTGCTGCAGATGCTCCACAATTTTATAATCGCTCTTCCGAATTAAGCGCATGAATTCTTCGACATCCTTAGATGCTGCTTCTTTTTCATTTGCTTGAACCGGAACATTTTCCACCGCTTTCCCCTTTCCTTTCGCTATCCTTTCGGCTTCTACTTCAGGAGATATAAAGATCCTGCCGCTTCTTGTCATGCCTCCTGAGCCCACCACATTATCCACAATCTCTGCTGACTGCTTGTTAACATCGATTTTAATCCCGTCACAATACACCTCTAGCCCATATGACCATGGGACCGCTTTCGTGCTCTCATACGGGATTGGCCCGGCTTTAGTTATAGTAATCGGTGGTCGCTGAGCTGGTGCTGAAATAGTGATCGTCTTCCTGGGAATTGTCACTGTGGCAACATCACTCCGATTATCCACTACTGCCCCTGCCGGCTCATCAGTTGCTGTTCTATCAAACTGCAATACACCTTCATCAATCAAGGCCTGAATGCCTTTCTTTAGATCCTCACACCCCCCAGACAGGGCCCAACAATCTAAACAGTACTCATTACAACCCGGGTAAACACCTCCTTGCAACAGTCGGCTTTTTATTTCGCTCAGCGGCGTCTTTAAATCCTCAACATTCATAATCAGATTCAGACCTTCCTCAGTCAGCACGGCATTCGCCCCATGATTAGGCATGGGTTTCTGGACTATATTCGCACCGGTCGTTCCGAAGTTGATAGACTTGTTGTCCAAGAGATCCTGCACAACGTGCTTAAAAGCATGACAACCTTCTATATCATGGCCCGGGGCCCCAGAATGAAACTCGCATCGCCTATTTGCATCATAGCCGAACGGGGGAGTTCCCGTTATCGGTGCCAAGGTTCTTTTCTCCACCAGATTCAATCCCAACAAGGTTTGCAATAAATCAGCATAGTTGGAGGGAGGCTTCTCGAACACCCTTCTCGGCTTATTACCCTGGAATCTTCTTTGAGCTTGCTGTGCCCCCTGCTGAGGCTGCTGCTGCTGTGGCATTGGTTGCTGCTGAACCTGTTGTTGTTGCTGAGTTGGTTGCTGTTGATAAGGAATAGTCACACTCGACACTTGCTGCTGCTGACGATATTGATTTCTTCCCCTGCCTCGGCCTCGGCCTCGGCCTCCGAATACAGCGCTAGCTTCGCCCTGACGGCGCCCACCATAAGCTTTCCTATTGCTGCCAGATGCAGCTGACTCGTCAACCTGGAACTTCCCTTGCTTAATGTTCCGCTCAATCTTTTCACCCATCAAAATCAGATCTGAAAAACTAGCCAGAGAAGTATGAAACAACATATCATGAAACAGCCCGGTGAATGTGCCGACAAACATATCGTTCATTTCTTTATCTTCCACAGGAGGACGGACCCTGGCAGCCATATCGCGCCACCTTTGCGCGTATTCTTTAAAACTCTCCCCCTTCTTCTGCGAAAGCCCGGCCAACTGGACCCGATTGGGTGCCAGGTCACTGTTATACTTGTAATGGGCTACGAACGCCTCTGCTAATTGCTTCCAAGTCTTGATATCAGTGGGCTCCAACCCCATGTACCACTCTAAGGAAGGACCCGATAGGCTATCCTGAAAGAAATGCATGAGCATTCTTTCATCAGTGGAGTATGCAGACATTTTTCTGTAATAAGCTCGTACATGCACCTTCGGACATGTATCTCCTTTGTACTTATCGAACGCAGGCGCTTTGAATTTAATGGGCACCCTCAAGCCAGGTACCAAGCCCATAGTTGCCATGTCCAGACCCACAGCGCTCTGGTTTAGGACTCCTTTCATTTGCTCTTCCAGCATTCTAATCTTTTGAGAATCATCCATCGGCCCTTCAAAGCCCCCTCCAGAGAAGGCGTCCTCCTGTTGATCCTCTTGCCACATACCGTTTCCAGCCCCGTATCCATCATACGCATTATTACGTCCAGCTCTGACCTGATTCATCCCCGGAACTCGGCCTCTGTTGCCATACCCTTGAACACCTCCAGCAGGACCACCAGCCATAAAACCAGCACCGTTTCCGTTTCCAAAACCTCCGTAGCCCTGATTGACCATACCATACCCATCTTGCCCAAAGCCTTGAGCATTAAAGCCATACTTGCCAGTGTTGTCGAATCCCTGATCGTTGAATCCGAACCCAGTGTTGACAAAGCCATTGCCTCCGAGATTATCTCCCACATTGACATCACCCAGCCCGGCGTTGTGGACAGCAGTTTCATTTCCAACTCCGACGTTACCATTCACAGCAGCGGTAGCGTTGTTGATGTTAGCAGCATTCACATTGATGACAGGCGGAGCCACTGGCGTTGGAGTGCCATCTCCATGAGCAGTATCAACCCGGACAGACTGATGATCTTCGTTACCATGACCAGCGTTGCGAGCCAACAGAGGCTGGACCATGGCCTGCAAGTTCTCTTGCCCTTTTGCTATAGCCTCCATGGTCTGCATGAAGAGGGCGAGCTTCTCGCGTACATCCTGCATCTCATTCTGAATCTGGTCCATGACTTTCCGACAGTTGGATCGTGTAGAATAGCGGTGCGGATGTTGATCTGGAATCCTGTTAAGTACCTGAATCAAAACAAGAGATAAGACACCATTCATAAATTACCTGTTATGCAAGATGAATATGAATGCAATGCAATGTGTCTGTGCATTAGGGAAGTTCATTCCCCCCAGTTCTAGTGCGAGGGTGCCGGTGCGGTGACAGTGTTGACAATAAGAATACCGGAGCTGAATCATAGAAAGCCTCATATATAACAGAGAGAATCAATAAGCCCAGGGTACAATATCACTGAGAGTACAAAGATAGCATGACCTCAACCAACAATCCTGGCGATGGTCAGCACTATGCAAATAAAGCATACAAATAATGGAATGATCAAATCCTCCCAAAAGTCTGGTACTCCTCTATCAACTTCTTGGTCTCCGGATGGCTTGGTCGATCAAGCAGCCCTTCAACAAGCTGGTTTCTCTTCTTAAGGACACGGCGTACGTCTTCAGCAGTTTCTTCCCATGTTGCTTCTCCGAAGCAATCTTCTAGCTTTCGCTTCTGAGACACTGCTTCATCTCTGGATTTGATTGCCTTGTTCAGTGCATGCTGGACACTATACCGGTTCATCACTTCCTCCTCACACTTCTTGATGCTAGACTTCAACTTCTCCTCGAGGTCGGAAATTTGCTGCTTTAGCTTATCTTCCCTCTGCTTGTTGTTGGTGAGTGTAGCATTCCAAGTCTTATTGCAAGAAGATATCTCTCGGTGTGCTGCGTCGAGCGCCTTCTTTTTGGCTGCCAGCATGTCATGGGAACTTCTGAACTCTTGCCCCAGACGTTCGCGCTTCTTCTTTTCCTCGGTCAACTCAGCTCCTAACCTGTTTACCAGCTCAATCTGTTGTTGGAAAGCATATACGGCCTTGTTTTTCTCGCTGCGTGCCTGGGCTAGCTCTTGCTCTAACCCTTCGTTAATCTTCATCAGGGCTTCTTTCTCCCTCACAACTTGTTCATAGACTTCCCTAGAAACAGTGGTCGGCTCTTCTACCGGAATAGGAACAAGAATTGGTGCCTCTGGAAACGGCATCTTCAACTGACTAGCCCTCTCCTGAATCCAAGCTCTATAAGGTGCATAGGCCTGACAATCATTCTTTCCTAACAACGGCTTCCCTTTACGGTTAATACGCGTCCAAGCATGTCGCAACTTGGCTAATAACTCCCCCTTCACGTCACCGGTGAAGTACAGAGATTCCTGTACTTCCTCCTCTTGAGGTGGATTCTTCAGCGCATAGCCAAACTGGCGAATGAATAGAGAAGGGTTGTAATTGATACACCCTTTTCTTCCTATCAATGGCACATTAGGGTACCCAGCACAACTGAAGATGAGCTCCGATCCCAACAAATCTCTATCAAACCACTCCATATCTTCCGACGATAGCCTCATCAGACGCTCTGGCCAACCAACCGGAACTGTAGTCTCTGCAGCAGATCCTTTCTTAGGAAGGTGACTCTCAAACCACATACTCAATAAGGGCACACACAGATGAACATTCTTCCCTCTTCCCTTCTCATTCTTATAATGCAGTGAGTGGTAGAGATCTCCGAGTAAGGTAGGTACAGGATTACCAGCGGCAAACAAGTAGAAAGCATCGAAGTCCACAAAATCCGGTATATTGGGGAACAAAACTATGCCATAAATGCACAAGGCCAACACAGCATTGAAAGCAACCCAACACCCGCTCTTGGCGTACTCTTGGGCTTTACCCACTAAGAACTGAAATGAGAAGCCTGGAACTCCACGGGAAACAGTAGTCACAAGTTCAGAAGCATCAACATGCAAGGCTTTTGCCAATTCCTCCGGCTTGGGTTTGGCATCATAATGAATGAATGGAACCTGGTTCTGCACAGGCAGCTCAACATACTCAGCGTATTCCTCCAGAGTTGGTCCCATAATAAAGTCAGAGAACGTGAAACACCTCAAAGCAGGGTCGTAGAATTGCATCAAAGCATACAGCCCATCTAACTCTACCTCTGTAGGTTTGCACACCAATCTCAGTAGTCTACCATAGCTCATCCGGAAACTCCTACGAACACCCTCATCAGCAAGAGAGATCAACCCCAGTAAAGGAACAATATCAGGCGTAGGCAATTTGTAAGCAACCGTTCTCCGTAGGCTAGTCATGATTAAACACTCAGAAGTCTGGGCACTAGAACTAGGGAAATGCAAATGCACCTGCAGCACAGACACACGTTAGTGAAATGCAAATGATAATGGATATGCAGGGATGCAATGCAAGTAACATTCAACAGGGACCAAAGCTGCAGCTGAATAGCCTAAACCCAATCAAGAAAGGTCTCAGATAGACCATCCAGAAGTCCTCAAGCCCTGGTCTCTGATATACCTCAAACAAAGCTCCAATATTGGTCTCTGATAGACCCCATAATCATAACCTGAATGGTCTCTGGCAGACCTCAAATCATATCCCCCACTGGTCTCTGACAGACCTCAGAACACATCTCCAAATAGTCTCTGACAGACCTCGGAACACACCAACTGGTCTCTGATAGACCTTAGAACACATCTCCACCTGGTCTCTGACAGACCTTAGAACCCTCCATAAATATTCGGGATCCTGATCCAGAAACAAACCGGTGGTCTGAAGGTCTAGTTACCTGCATAACCCTGAATCCCCTCACAGGTGGGTGGCCCTATAACTGACACAAGGTACGGCATCCTATGCGGTCGTCGGCGTCACAGACTTTCAGGGTTGATGATACGATTCCCAGAAGGAGTGGCATCATCAATTCCTGAAGAGGCCTCACTTAGCCAACTTCCAAATGATCGGTCCCCAGAGTCGACAATCCAACTAACCAGCAACCCACGCCAACCAAAGGAAGGGGCAGGAGGCCAACCAGAGGAACCTCGTCTGAGTGTAGATTTCATGGGACACCAAAGCAAGCAAAGCAAGCGGGCGCCCACTAATTTCTACTCTAATTCTAGGTGCACTCAAGCCCAGGTCCGGCTTATCTCTCAATATCAGAACACCCGTCACACCCCAGATACAGCCATAATAAACCACATATATAAAGCTGGAAAATACAGGGTTAGAACTATACAATAACTCCATACAAAATCCTCGACGGGAAAACAAGCGTTAGGATTGACTCTCTCAAGGGACGTTGGATCCCAAATGCATAAGAACCATCGCAGTCCTTAGCAGCCAGGGGACGTAGGATATCCCCAGCAGAGTCGCCAGCTGTCGCTACTGCGAAAATCGGCGCCGGCTGACAGAAGAGTCGCCACCGTGCGTTATTTATCCCACGGGAGGGAAAGGAAACGCTCAGAGTAAACCTCGCACAACACGGGAAAGGTATGGTCATCGCAACCAAAACCTGGGTTCGGGAGTCGGTTACGCAAGGGGAAGGTATTAGCACCCCTCACGTCCATCGTACTCGATGGGATCCACGCTTGTTTTCGGGTATGGATTGTTATTCTATCTAAACTATAGGTCAAGGGTTAAAAAGAAAATAAAATGAAAATAAAAATGACTCGGCAAAGTATCGCACTTTATGCCTACGTATTCCCGCCTGGAACGAGAAATCAGAGTCAACGTAGTTCGCCTACCTACGGGAAAGGAGGGGAAGGTTGCTCGCTAGGATATCGCATCCTATGCCTACGTACTTTCATACAGCATGAAAGATCAGAGCAAACGTAGTTCGGGCCACGTACGACACAAGCTTGTCTTGGTTGATTTTATTCCTTCTGAAAAAGGTTTTTCTGATTAGCGGTCCAAGCGGACAAAAATGACGTTTTGATGAGTTCACGTTCTTTTACGGAAGAAGTGTCTTTTATTGTGTTTGAAATCTTTATGTGTTTTTCTGTTTGTTTTGAGGAAGAAAGAGACAGAACTCTAACCTACGGTTGCGAAGGGAAACAAACTAACCTAATGTTATCATGCATGGGTTAAGACCTAGTGTCTATCATGCTCCTCTCTTGCACAGAGAGAAACAGAGATCCTACGGGATAGGCAGAAACAGAAACAATATCAGATATATACAGTAAAGCAGTAAAATGCATGGATGCAGCAATACAAGCGAGGCAAGGGAGTCCCACTCAACCTCGAACCTAGAAAACAATAGGCAAAAGTGAACAGGCTTCACTTTCAACCCAACAGGGTAAACAGCAAACAATACAGTTCAGAAAACCAATCAATACATCAACAAAGGAAATACAGCAATAAAACAACAGCATCAGCAGCTCTGAATCAACAACTGACTTCAAGCAATCTTCAGTCATTCACAAGCTTCAACAAGCATCAATCTCCATCTTCATGACCTTCAGGTAAGGGTTTTGATCATCAGTCTTCCATCTGCAATGGCTTTTCTTCATGCTCAAACCTCCAGGATGAGGGATTAGTCACAAGAGTGAATTGGGTGTTAAGCAATCAGTTGACTACCAAGGGTGGTGAACAGACTGCTTCTAACACAAGAGACATTTTCTCTCAAGAGTTCTATCTCATAGGCACTGTCACCAAGCCTTCCAAAGGAAGGGGGTGAGTGTCTTAGAGAGACTCTGAATCACAGAGAAGAATGGATGCAGACAAGGCAATCCATGTTTGAGAAATAATCATTCTAATCTAGAGCTCTGCCTAGCTCCTAAACCCTAGTCTCCTCAGCATCTGCTAGCAAGAAACTCATCCTCAACTCTGGCAATTGATCTTCAGCATTTGACTCTTCAATGGCTTCATCTCCACAAATCTTCAGCTTCCCCAGGGCCCCAGACAACCCAATACCCCAAACAAACAATCAATAAACCCCAGAGGGCACACCACACCAGACAGCAGATATACAGACAGTAATAATATCAGTAGGGGAGTCCTAACTTTTTCTAAGGGATCTAATAGCTACCCATAACCCATATAGTCCCATAACTAATCTATTTAAATCCTAAATCCTAAGGGAGAAAATTGAACTTCCTAAGTTGTTACCTAAAAACCCTAGTTTTGTTCATGATATTCAAGCATTTATTAATCACCTAAAATTAACCTCTAAAAATGGGAATTAAAATATTTCTACAAGCTTAACATCTTATCTAAACAATATGAAAAGAATGATCAAAAAATATTAAAGCATATGAGAGAACAAAAATCACAAAAAAGAATGCATGAAATGTAACTATTTATTATGACATTTATTTAGAAAATATGTAAAAAATATGAAATAAAACTAAAAATGAAATTTTATTTTCCTATAATATTCTAGACATTTTAAGGAAAATATGGTAAAAAGAATGGATTAAAAAACATTTTTTATGAATTTATTATGATTTTATGAAAATTGATGAAAATTAAAATGAAATAAGAAAAAAATAAAATGAAGTAAATGAGCCAGAGGGGTGTGAAAAGGAACTTCGCTCAGTTCAATCCAGGATGGGCCAGGAAACAGGGGGTGGGGATAGCAAATTCCCTTAGGCCCAATACAGCCAACTAAATGATACGCTGCGTTTTGCTTCACAAACTCAGTCTCTCTTCCAAATCCAATCGTGGCCATCCGTTCTTGGTTCTAGTCAAAGGTCAAATGTGAATCCAACGCTCATGGCTTCATCTTCTCCAAATAACTCAGGCCACCTCAAACTTACCAGACGGTGGTTCACGGTGGAAACCACCGTCTTCTCCGGTGAGCCTCCACTTTCAGGTCATCAAACATAACAAAACCCTACATCATCTTGCTCGATTTTTCACGTAGATCATGATTCTAACCTCAAAATTCCCTGAATCTCACTCCAAATCAAAAGACGATGGAATCTTCAGAATGTACCAAGTTCTTGATCAACTCAATTCTCAAAACAAAAGGTACTGATCTAATCTACATGTTGCACTGATCAATTTCCACTATCACACTTGTCCTAAATCATCAAGATCACGCCTAACTAACTCTTAACAGAATTCACACTCCATGATCAAACATCAACAATTGCTATCAAACCTATCCAGAAACGTTCCTTGTTCATACTAGATCCTAACCACAAGAAGAATTCTACCTAATTCAGCCTAAAATGGTGTAGAAAATGGAAGTTACATACCTGAAAAAATCTTGCTAACAGAGGTACTTGGAGGCACAAAACAAACTCCACGATGATTCAAACACCTTCAGTGAAGCTATGAGAAGCTTTTCCACACCTCAATTGCGCTTGATCAAGCCTTGATCTCCAAAACCGAATTCTGTTATGAACCTTGAAAATTCAGTTACCAACTCTCTCCTCAACTCGAATTCTCCAACCTTTTTTTTATCTGCACTCATTCTAAACCTTTTATAGAACTCATTCATGGGCTTTTGATCCACCCTTAAAGCCCAAACAGCCTGATCCAATTTTCTGTCATAGCCATGGAAGTGAGAAGCTACAGTCGTGTAATCCTTGCTTTAGTCAGCCAAAACCTCTCCCTTTCAATCATATGAACCAAGGCAAATGTGTTTGTACAAGTGAATTGGCCTGAATTGGCTTATGTAAGATTTTGGATGTGTAATTTGTAATTCAAGCAAGTGGTTTACAAAGGAGCTCCATGATTCTGACCCCAAACAAGAAATGTAATAACACCAACCTCTCTAAAACATGTTTTCCAATTAAAATGAGTATTTGGATTGTGCAATTTGGACCTATAAATCTCCCAAACCAATTTTCACTTTGAAATCATTCACTTTATATGCCTTTTTAGTTCACATTTTGACCAATTATGTAACATCATGCTATGAGCTTCTCCAATAATTTGTGACCTTCTTTCTAGACTTAAAATCCCATTTGGAGCAAGTTTGATGTTGTAAGTTTTTTCATTTGGGGCCTCCTTGTATGAGTTTTGGGTATAGGTTAAAATGACCTGTAATTCACAAATGCCCAAAATACCCTTTGCTTGTCAAGACCATAAGTTGAGCTCTCCACATCATATGAAGGCATGCCATACCATTCTAGAAAGCTAAGACAATGAGGAACAATTCTTATGTTGACCAAGAATTCATTTGAAATCTCCTTGAGGGGCAAAACTAGCTTGGAAGTCAAGTCACTTTCACAGACAAAAATTCAGACACCCCAGATGACCTGTAACTTGTAAGGACCATAACTTGAGTTCTATAAATCTCCTTGAAGTCTTCCACCACTCAAATTAAAGGTCTTGAGATCCTCTACAAGTTTCATGTTGGCCAAGAAACCATTTGAAGCTAGCATTTTGACTTATCTTGCTTGGAAGTTTGACCTAAACTAGGGGATTTTACAGAGAAACCCTAATTTAGTAACTCCTCTTCTCCTTGATTTCTCTTGAATTCTCCTTGTCATATCTCCCTATCCTTCTTCTCCATGTCAAATTATGAACCCCACATCTCTCCAATAGACTTGAATGCCCTCTTAAGTCAGTCAATTGACCTAGGGTTGACCTAGGGTTGACCCAGATGAAACCCTAGTTGACTGTCTTCAACTGTAGCTCTTGTGCCTTCATCAATGACTTGTTTTCTTCTCCAAATGACTTTATAAGTCTCCCAAGATGTCTAGATGCTCTCCATGCTTTCATTTCACAGCTCATAACCCTCTTGTTAATCCTCAGATGCCCTCAGCTAGGAGATGGACTCAAGGCTTGATCTGCTGAACTCTTTGCTTTCAAATTCTTTCTTGATGACTTGAATGAGATAGAATTGGAATAATAACCTCTTGCTAGGCCTCTAGAGATGACAATAATGATTGGTCCCCTGTTGGATGACTTGCTATGCTCATGCTATGCAGATGGTTAGTCTATGTGCATGACTCTATATGCAAATGCTAATGATAATAAAACATAAATCCAAGGAATAAGGTTGAGCAAATTTTAGGGTGCAACAGTGGTGACGGAGTTATTTTCCCGCAGTGGTGGCGGTGTTATCTTCCCGCAGTGGTGGCGGTGATATTTTTCCAAGTTAGTTTCCCATAGTGGTGACGGAGTTATTTCCCGCAGTGGTGGCGGAGTGATTTCCCGTAGTGGTGACGGAGTTATTTCCCGCAGTGGTGGCGGAGTTATTTCCCGTAGTGGTGGCGGTGTTATTTTCCCAGATTATTTCCCGTAGTGGTGGCGGAGTGATTTCCCGTAGTGATGGCGGGGTTATTTTCCGGTATGGCCAGACAGAAGTACTTCCCCAGTGAAGTTGTCCAGGTTATTCATATATTGACAAGCTTGATGTTGCACAGATGGTTGGATTTGTAGATAGTGTTCCCCAAACAGTTGTGCAGTTTATTTCTGCGGTTGGCAAATTTCCGGGTTCTTAGTATTCAACCGTCTCGTACCTCGAATGTTTGAAGGCCGTTCGCTCTTCACCCAGTCGGGTCCAAGTCGTTTGAATAGGGGCAGCTGTTGCACCCTAAAATTTGCTCAACCTACTTCACTTGGTTTATGTTTCAATTGCATTGTCGTTTGCATAGTAGAGCATATACATAGTTCATTCATTTGCATAACATAGCATGGGCAAGCCATCCAAAAAGGGATCAAGTGCTATTTTTTATCTCAAGGAATGTATTCAAGAGGCTCTTATCAAGATTCAAGCCTATTCAAATCACCAAGAAAGAAATTGAAGCTCTGAGAAGTTTAAAGGCCAAACAGTGGGTTTCTCTCCTATCTTGAGGGTATGTGAAGATCATCAGAGAAGTTGTGAGCTATGGATGGAGGCATGGAATGTGTGTAGACATCATGGAAGACCTAGAGGGTCATTTTGAAAGTAAGACAAGTTATTGGTGTGGTTGCAAGAGCTACAGTTGAAGACAGTCAACTAGGGTGTCATGTGGGTCAACCCTAGGTCAAATGCTTGATTGAAGGGCATCAAGGCCTATTTAGAGGATGTGGGATTCATCATTTGATATGTGGATATGGATTTGGTGTTGTGCCAAGGAGAAATCACAAGAAATCAAGAAGAAGAGAAGTTTCTAAATTAGGGTTTCTGTGTAAAATCCCCTGATTTAGGTCAAACTTCCAAGCAAAATAATTCAAGATACAAGTCTCTAATGGATCCTTGTCCAACATGAAACTTGTATAGTATCTCAAGACCTTTAATTTGAGTGGTGGAAGGCATCAAGGAGATTTGTAGAACTCAAGTTATGGTTCTTGCAAGTTACAGGTCATCAGAGGCATCTGAAATTTGTCTATGAAAGTTACTTGATTTCCAAGCAACTTTTTCCCCTCAAGGAGTTTTCAATTGGATTTCTGGCCAACATAAAAGTTGTTCCTCATGATCTTAGCTTTCTAGAAAGGTATGGTATGCCTTCATCTGATTTGTAGAACTCTACTTATGATCTTGGCAAGCCAGGGGTATTTTGGGAAACTGGAATTACAGGTCATTTCAAGCATATGCCCAAAACTCCTATTTCCAAACTTCAAATGAAGAAATGTTCAACATCAAACTTGCTCCAAATGACATTTTGAGTCTATAAAAGTGGTTGTGGCAAGTTGGAAATGTTCATAGTTTAGAATTGTAAAATTGGCCAATTATAAAAGGAAAAGTACATTTTTAAATGACTAAAATTGGGAATTTTTGATACAAAAGCAAGACCAAGCATATGACCAACCATTTTGAAGGTAAAGGACATTTTAAGACTAATGGCAATATTGGTTTTTGGAGTTGAGGTCAAGAAATGGGAGTTATCTTAAGTTACTTGTAAAAGAAGATACACTTGCCAAATCAAGCTAGGACCAAGGTGCAAGGCAAGGGATGGTTTCTACACTTTCTATTTGTCATGAAAAGAGAAATTCAAGATATTTTGGGCTGCTGCAACAATGTTTTCATGAGCTGATTTTTCAACTTGCATTTTTCAAATTCTCATGCAATGATATAAATAATTTCTCATGGGATCAATCTAGCAAGTTCTGGAACTTTCCATCATCATCTATATATTCATTCTAACTGATCCAAAGCAAGGTTGAACTTCATTTTGATAGAAAACTCAGAGTGGTACTTCATCTTGCTTTTTTGCAAATTGCTTCGAATCTTCTAAATTCTTCATCATTCCTTCAAGTTTTTGTTTCTATTCAATTCAATAATCATCATTGATCACATTACTATCAAGATCTGAGTGGATTGGTGCCTGAATCGTGCTCTGCAATTTTCACATCTTCAAGTGCAAGAAGAATCGGTTATGATGATCCAAGGTGTTCGAGCAAGAATCTTTGCATACATAATCAAGATAATAGTCTATTGAGTGATCCTGGAGCATTGCAGGCTTTGAATTGAAGAATTCAACCTTCTGTTTTCATCTTCTTACCAGGTTAGTAACTCTCACGATTTGGCTTGAATTAGGGATAGTCTTCATGATTTGTTAGGTTAGACATGATCTAGGTGGTTAGATGATTGTTTCTGGAGACTTTAGCAATATTTGATGAAGGTTGATGGATGCACATGAATTCTGTTGAGGCATAGAACATGGTGAATAAGCAGTTAGAATCTTAGGTGGTTAGTGATTATTGATCAGTATGAGGCCAGGAAGAGATTAGTGCATTTAGGTTATTGATTCGTGACGATGAAATTGTTGAGTTCATGAGGTTATACCGTTCGGTTTGGATGATAGAGATTGATTTAAGGGAAACCAATGGCATGGTTATATTCTACGTGGAAAATAGACCAAATTTGGTTTTTGTATCGTGTAATTTGGTGGAGAAATGAAGCCATACGCATTGGTGGAAGTTATGTTGCATGGAAGGTATTTTAATGGAGTTGGAGACCAAACCCTAACCCAAGGTTAGGGATGACTTTTCTACCGTTGGATGTGAGTAGGACCAGCTGACCAAAGAAAAGATCTAATGGCTTGGATTCAATTTCGGAATGGAGGGAAAGCCAGCAGCATTAAACGCTGCGTTCCACTTAAGTGGAACTTCTGGGCTTTAGTGAATTTTCTTATTTCCACCCCCCATGCAGGCCCAATCCAATATTGAACTGTAATTTGCTGCTATTTACACCGCGTTGTTAATCTTTTTTCCTTTATTTTCATTTGTTTTTTCTGAGTTTACAATGGGCCAGGCGCGCCCTACTCCCTGCACCTCCCAGTTAAGCCCAAAGCATCATAATAACTGGATCTCATTTCTGATTGCACCCCCCATGCATTTTTCATATTATTTCTTTTTCTCTCCAAATTTTA
>OZ012739.1:315709700-315739700 GCA_963859935.3 Lathyrus sativus
CCTTTTTTTGTTCCTATTTTACCCGTTACAATTATTTAGAAGTTGTAGAAGTTATACAAATAAAAATTAACCACTCCCTCCATTTTATATTTGAATATTGTACACAAGTGAAATTAATTAGTTATTTGAAGAAATTTCTTTTTAATTTCTCATTAAAAACTATATTTAAATACGCATACCACAAATTCAAATATCCATAATTTTAATTAAAATAATCATAATCTATAACTATCTATAAAAGAAATAGGGAATTTTGCTCTTATATTTTTTTATTCTCATTTTAACCTTTAAAATAAATATAGTTTATATAATTTTAAAAATAAAATAAAAATAAATATATGCAACTTTTTCAAAAAGGAAACTGTCTAAAGTATATAACTTTGAGTGTTGGTTTTTTTAAACTATTTTGTTAACTGCAAATTTTTTAAAATTATTATTTATCCTCTAATATTTTATATTTATTTTAATTTTAAAAATATAAGTTATAAGTAAAAAGTGGATTTAAAATGTTGAGCAGTTATCATGATGTATTAAAAATATGACTATAAGTGTCAATTTTTCATGTCAAATTATTATTATTATTATAACTTCTATAATATATTTGTACAATTTAGATATCTACGCAGTAATATAGTTATTTTGTTTTATATTTTAATTATTGTCTGGTGAATCCCTATTATAATTAGTTCATATATTGAAATACAAGTATTATAGAAATAAAATAGTCCACTTGGAAAATAAATATAATTAAAGTTCCCTCACATATAATTATTATCCGTGTTCCTATAATTCTAATTAACAAGTTATATAAAATAATTTTGGACACAAAATTATCCGTGTAGCAAGACATATAAGAATTCATTTATTAATAGTAATTTTAAAATAGTAATTCACCGATAGGTTATATAAGTACAATATCATAACTATGTCATAATAGATTATTATACTTTAAGGAAGATTAGTAATTTATATGATACTCTATTAGATGTATTATATCTTATATAAGTATATTAGGTATTTAATATAATAATCTTTAATATGATTAAACTTCTATAATTATTTGTAAATGTGATTCTTTCAAATTTATTATATAATTTTGATGATCGGACCTATTAACGTTAAATAATTTTGGTGTAGTTTTTTTACTTCCAATTTTATTTTTTAATAAATTAATTCTTTTACACTATTTTTTTTACTGATAGATTAGTAAGTTATTATTCCTCATCTTTAGTAACAAATGATTTATTAATTAAATAAGAAATGATAATAAAAAGTAGTAGTAACTTTTAAAAATAATTAACTGTTTTATAACTCATTAATCCCACTGCTGAATGAAATAGAAGCATTTAATAACTTTCGTACTTAATTAATTTAATTAAATAAGAAATAATAATAAAAAAGTAGTAGTAACTTCTAAAAATGATTAACTGCTTTATAACCCACTAATCCCATTAGAGCAACTTTAGTGCAGGGTTGTTAAACCAAAATTCTTTATAGCTTACGTTAGTAATAAGGAATTTGCATTATAGTAGTGCTGACATGGCATATGGGATGCTCTAAAACTAGTTTACGTGCTCTACACAAGCAACGTACTCTAACTCATTATTTAACATAAATAATAGATTTTTATTAATTATTTAACATAAATAATAGTTTTTTATTAACCATTTAATACCATGTGGGGTCAAGTTTTGGTTTCTTATAGACAACCACCATTAAAGTAAAAACTACTCATATCAACTATAAATTTTTTAAATCCTACAAATCACTTTGCGCCCACAAAAAGTATTTTAGTTTACCCATTTAGTTTACTCTCATTAAAGATGCTCTTATTGAATGATGAAATAGAAGCATATAACAACTTCCGTATTCAACTAATATTATTATATTTAATTATATATTTAGTTGATTTAATTTTGAAGATTTATAATGTATTTTATTTATGACTAAATTTATCCAAAATATTTTCTTAATAAAACTGAATGATAATGATTATAAAGTCTGTATACTCTAAGTTTTGATAAATTATATACTTAAAAAAGTGAATTATAATTGCCTAAAAAAATTCATTGGAGTTCTTAAAACGCAATTTTTAAAAATATGATTAGCCAATATTTTATTTTATTTTAAAAATAATTTTTTAAAATAAATTATAAAATAACTTTAAAATATTGAAAAATCTCAGTCAAATCTAAACCGTCTATTACTTTAAATCCAACGATAGAGGATAAGCAGTTTCCTCATTTCCCGCTCAGAATGATATATAAATATCCCTTTCATCTTCTACTTTTTCACATTCAAAATGCAAAAGAATAAAAAGTTTCTCAAAATTTCTTACAAAAATGACAAGTTGTGGAAAGGGTATTAAAGGGCTCGGAAAGGGAAGAACAAAGAGGCACATGATGATTATGCGCGACAATATTTGGGGAATTACAAAGCCATCGATTCGTAGATTGGTTAGGAGAGGAGGTGTCAAGAGGATAAGTGGTTTGATCTATGAAGAAACTATGTTATTTCTTAAGGTTTTCTTGACAAAAATTATTCATGATACTGCTTAATATACTAATCATGCAAGAAGAAAGGTTGTGACTGCCATGGATGTTGTGTATACTCTTAAGAGACATGGAAGAACTTTATATGGTTTCGGAGGTTGAAGAAGATACTTTTATTTATTATTATGTTATATTTTTATCGTATAAGTTGAGTAATTTGTATTTATGTTTCTGCATTTTAAAAAAAGTTTATATCTAAATAATAGTCGGTGATTATACAATGATCACCGTCTAAGCTATGTAATTTGTATTTGTATTTTCAAAAATGTTTATTTTCAAGTATTAGTTGGTGATTATTCAATGATAATGACTAAATACTACAATATGTTTTTTCTATTGTATGGTTTATGGACAAAATTACACTATATATGCATTATATTAAATTTATGATGATTTTAGTTAAGTTAAATCTAATTTTTATAATTATAAATAACCTGAATATGAGTCGTTGGTTATTTTTGTTCTTTAACCATCATTAACTTCCATTAAAAAAACTTATGGAAAATTTAACACATATAACTCTTCTTTGCATGGTGATTTTTTTCTTGCAATTTTTAAAGAATTTTGAAGAGTGTTTGCTGGTGATCATACATAGAAAATAGATTAATTAATTTTTTTTCATTATAGTTTGTTAAAAATGAATTTACACATATGTATGTATTTTAATTGATGACTGGTTTTGTTAAGTTACATTTATAATTATTTTGGTGTATTATCCACAAGGTTTTGTCTTATTTAGAAGTCATGCGTAGAAAATATTGTTGTTAGATTTCAAATTATTTTTCTTTCCAAGATGATTTTTCACCATTGACATAGGGATTGTTATTCAACTGTTTTTGAATTAATTTATTGATAGAGGTATTATTATTATTAGAATTTAACTGGTATGCATTAAACAATGCAAACTTTAAACCGCTCTATTATGCATGTTGTGCCACATATTAATTTTTTTAGGAATAATAAAGAGGATGACATATTACACTATATTACTTTAAAATAAACTATACTTTTGCAAAGTCACACTTGGCGTGCACTCACTATATTACATTATATTATTTACTACTAAAATTTACTTCATTTGTTTTGCAGTAAAACAAGAGATATTTTTTATTTCGATTTCATGGTTGACCTTCCTACTAAGAAACAATGTCACTTAATGTCTCTGTTAATGTTTATGTTATTAGTTTAATAAATGTGAAAAACATTTTTTTTCTTATTTTATTTAAATCTTCGTATGATTTTGTACAATCTATAACAATACATAAATACAAAACTTAATTTTGGTGTAATCTATTTTCTTTTTCTTTAATATGGTATTCATAACCATCAAATTATTCCTTTCACATTATTGATTTGCTTGGAAAAAACCGGTTAAATATAGTCATCTCATAATGCGATTTTCTCAATTCAAACAAAATTTAACACACAAATATTACATATTGCAAATAAAACTTAATATGCATCTAAATAAATACAATATATTTCAAAAGATCACTAATTAAAATTGAATAAATGAAAATTTTATAGAATGAAAAAAGTTTTTAAAAAAATAGTATTTTCATTGAGAAAGAGATGAAATTTACATAAAGAAATATAATAGAATTTTTAACTTCTATCACCCCTTAGTAGTTAATGGAAGTTATAGGTGTGAGATATTTTTTGTGAGAGATGGAAGTTACTTTTTCAATTAGTAACCAAAAAAAGTTATTAACCACTCAAGATTTTAAATTAAATTATTTTTTTATTGATAAAAAAGATGGAAGTCAGCAACAAATGGCAAGAAGGGCCGAAAATGAAAGGAAGAGGAGACAAAATATGAACTTCGAACAAAGAGAAAATTATTTATCGATACGACGTGACAATTATAGGCGGCAAAAAGAGCAAGATAAACAAGCTCAAACATCTTGCACTATGAACAGTCGGAGGAGAGTTCCATTTCAAAATTTTACAAATATGAGATCTCTAATTTCACACTTTCAAGGAACTCATGACAATGAAGTCGGCCAAAGTAGAATTACACATGTTAATAATGTTGCACATGGTTGGTGATGATCAATATAGACATTATAATCGTACTTTGTATAATATTGTTTATTTGTCATCCCTCATTTTATGTATTTAAACCCGCAAATCATGATTTCACATCACCTAACCAACGTAAAAATCAACAATAGTCACTCTGCTACATGTATACAAGATATTGTTTTACATATGTGAGCAGTAATTTCAACATATATATATATATATATATATATATATATATATATATATATATATATATATATATATATATATATATATATATATATATATAAATATGTTAATTATTATTTTTGTATCAGGCGATATGGATGTTGATGAAGCTTTGGAGGATGCAGTAATATCAGATGTTAACACGGAAGCCATAAATGATGGTGCATCATGTCGTCCTCAATGTATGTTCATAAACATTTTTGTGCCAAATAATGTAGCTTATACTCTTTCTTATTGAATTTCATAGTTATGGTGGTCTCGGGTTGGTGCTACAAGGCGTTGTGGAGGATTAATTCGGTATGTTTAAAATAATAGCAGCATTAATATATAGTTAATTCACTAAAGTATTTTTAGTATATATACACTTATCATCCTGATTTTAAGACTGCTTGAGAATATCTAAAAACAAATGCATTAATTAATCTTAAATATGATGAAAACTTCATACAAAATATATACACGTTTATTTTTCTATGCTGTGCGCATTAAAAAAAGCGGACAGACGGGCACGGAGTGCCCGTTTGGACGCTAGTATATATAAAGGGGATACAAGTTTTTGGTGTGGCTTATTTTTGTTCCAAAATTACCCTTCATCTTTTTTATCAATAAAAAAATAATTTAATTTAAAATCTTGAGTGGTTAATAACTTTTTTTGGTTACTAATTGAAAAAGTAACTTCCATCTCTCACAAAAAATATCTCACACCTATAACTTCCATTAACTACTAAGGGGTGACAGAAGTTAAAAATTCTATTCTATTTCTTTATGTAAATTTCATCTCTTTCTCAATGAAAATACTATTTTTTTAAAAACTTTTTTCATTCTATAAAATTTTCATTTATTCAATTTTAATTAGTGATCTTTTGATTTTTGAAAAATAGATGAAGCTTATTTCCAGTCAAGATCGTGCCATCACCCAGGAAGAAGAAGCCGTTCTCATTATGGCTGAAAATTGATTGTTGTATGTAAATTTTTTTTGTTATTGCTTTTGAAGTAATTATTTTTGTATAAGTTTTGTAATTTAGTCTTTTTTTAGAATTTTACCATTTATGAAACTTTCCTTTTTTTCAAAGTAGAGTTATTAACTATGGAGTAAAAAAAGATCATGTGATAGTTGAAGAAATTTCATACTCTAAAATATAATAAAATTCAAGTATTTAATGCAACCACAATGGGTATGAGTGGTTTTCTACTGCACTATTTTTTTCTTACAAAAATTATATCTTACTTTTGTTGCAAAACATTATTCATTAATACTATAGCTTTAACTTTTTGCTTTTGTTGTTATTATGTTTTATTTCTTAATGATATTTATTTGTATTTTGGGAGTATAAAAACATCATAAAATATGTAATTTAGATTTTCATAATACAAACAATTATTTCATAAGTATTATTTTTTGAAATGACGTGGTTTTTAATGGTGTTAGTTCTTTTGTTTTAAATTTGTATTTCTATCTTACTTTTGATTTGTTATTTTCTATTGTAACTATCTATTTGTGTGGTAATTTAATTAGATTTGGAGATGGTTTGTGTTTTTTTCATAATAAAAAATTATTAATTTGGTTAACATTATTTGACATATAGAATAAAAGGATGGATGAGAAGAGGATATAAGAGTGTTACATATCAATTTCTCATATTAACATTTTTTTGGTGAATTTTTTAATGAGCACACACATAAAAATATAAATGAATAAAAAATTCAACAAATTATTATCATCTCATTTTTAGATATACATTTCATTTTTTAGATTCATCATCTCATGGATGACTTTCACGGAAGGTTGTAATATAACGGTATAAAATGTAATCTTTTTGAAAATCTTTCACAAACTTAATTGGTACACACAATTTTAATATTTCGTACATTGTTAACTTCCATATATACTATAGAAATAAAAAACATTTCCTCAAAAAATTATGTATCTTGATAAAACAGTTTTAAAAAAATTGTCACATATATTAATACTTAATATACTATTCAAATATACAATGACAGTTGCAAAAATATATAATTTCCATTATTTTATCTTTTATGTCTATATGTGTGACCTTACTATTGAACAAAACTTTAAGTATGAAAAAATAAAATGAAAACATTAACAAAAAAATTTATTGTGAATTATTGAAAATTTTAAATACTGACCATTCACTTTCTTAAATTAGTTGAATTTTGTTGTTAATTTTTTATTTACGATTTTTATTTTTGATGTTAAAGAGAGATGCGCAATAAATGTCATATTACTTACAAATTTAATTTGAAAAATAATTTAACTTTTAATTAATTAAATAAATGACATTTTAAAATTTCTTACAAACATAAGGATGCATATCAGAAAATTTAGTATTCAAATAATTTAAATTTAAATCATACTTAAATAAAAAAATATTCGTTTATATTTTGACGTGTATGCTCATTAAAAAAAAGACAAGCACGAGAAGAGTCGTGTGTGGAGCATACATGTTCGCAGGGGATGTACGTGTTGTTTAGTTTACTCTACAAACTCCTCTCTAAACACTTTTATCAAATTTATAAGAGAGAGAGAGGGAAGGGGGAAGAGAGGAATGCATATTACAAAGTTTACTATACAAATAATTTAAATTAAAATCAAAATTAAATAAAAAATATCCGTTCGTATTTTGACGCGTGTGTCGTGCCCGTTTGGACGCTATCAAGACTATGTGCCACTAGGTAATGCCTGGGAGATGTTCCTCCTCAGGTATTACCTTTCGTATTAACGCACATAAATTAACATAGTTAACCAATAAAAATGCAATAAAACCTGAGAGATAAAAAACAACAAATGATCCACACACGGTCAAAGAAAGAAATACATTCAAATATTAATTTTAAAGATGTATTTCTAATCCACCCAAGTCAGATAAAAAATCGGAATCTGCGGGTTAAGATGATTCCCATTGAGTAAGCACAACACAAGGAGATTCATTCAAAACATGTGACTTATTTGAATGTATTTCTTTGTTGATATTTGCAATTGGAAGTTTTCCATGCCCGGATCAATTCTGAAAAGCATTTCATAAGTCACATGTGAAAACATTTCTTTGATCGGGCCTGAGTGGGATCACTTATACAAAGACACTCTTAGAAGGCGGTTAAAGTCACAATGCTTAACATGTGACTGGATCGTGTTTTGAAAGTGTAAATTGTAGGTTTGTTTTGTTTATAAGCTGATAATCATGTTTTGATTGGACTGTGTAGGCTTCTATAGGCCCTTTATCTTGGCTTGATTTCATCGACTTTTTTTTATTGTACCTGTGTTGTTTTTAACGTGAGTGTGTAACAAGCTATGTAGCCCATGGTGAGTAAAATGAAAGATCGAACAAGATGCATAGACAATAAAACAGTCCTCCAATTAACCTTTTGGTGACAACTTGCATATGGTGAGATGTCCAATCAATTCATTTTATGATGGAATATATAAACTCGCCTAGACTCAGATAGTTCTTAATTCTCAAGATAAAGATCTCAATTCTTTATCCTCATATTTGTGATGATATCTCTCTCGTGCCCGACTGTCCGCTTATTTTTCTATGATGGGCGCATTAAGAAAATATGCAAGTAAATTCACTCATAATACACACACGTTTATTTTCCTATATTGTGCGCATTAAAAAAGGCGGACAGACGAGCACGGGAGTGCCCTTCTGAACGCTAGTGCGTGTGTGTGTGTGCATATATATATATATATATATATATATATATATATATATATATATATATATATATATATATATATATATATATATATATATATATGTATGTATATATATATATATATATAAGAGTCTTAATCGGTTGAGTAAGTAAATTAAATAATTAATTATATTTAATAATTAATTATTTAATTTAATGTGTGCTTAAATATAAGTGGATGTCAAGATAATCCATTTCGAAATAATGAGAATTCTAAATGATCATCATTCTATATATAGGCTATGATCTCAAATATATAATGGTATAAGAAGATTATCTCTTTTTATCCCCATTCGAAGAGTTTTCAAGACATTACGAGTACCAGTTGAGAAAAATCCATAAGGCAACCAGTGTCAAACACTTGTCTCTACACTTTTGTATTTTAGAATTATCATTGTCATTGTCTAAAAATCTTTCTCATTATATTCGTCAAGGTAATCCTATAATCATTAAGATCAAAATGTCATAGATCCTAAGGTTGGTATCCATGGGGAGACGCTTAAGCGTTCCCAGCGTGATGAGCTAGGCCCTCCACGATTGAGAGATGGATTGGGCAGACCCCGTGTGATGAGCGAGACAGAGGAATATATATATATATATATATATATATATATATATATATATATATATATATATATATATATATATATATATATATATATATATATATATATATATATATATATATATATATATATATATATATATATATATATATATATATATATATATATATATATATATATATATATATATATATATATATATATATATATTATATATATATATATATATATATATATATATATATATATATATATATATATATATATATATATATATATATATATATATATATATATATATATATATATATATATATATATATATATATATATATATATATATATATATATATATATATATATATATATATATATATATTGCTCTGTCCCGCTCATCACACGGGGTCGGCCCAATCCATCTATCAATCGTGGAGGGCCTAGCTCATCACGCTAGGAGCGCTTAAGCGTCTCCCCATGGACACCAACCTTAGGATCTATGACATTTTGATATTAATGATTATAGGATTACCTTGACGAATATAATGAGAAAGATTTTTAGACAATGACAACGATAATTCTAAAATACAAAAGTGTAGAGATAAGTGTTTGACACTGGTTGGCTTGTGGATTTTTCTCAACCGATACTCGTAATGTCTTGAAAACTCTTAGAATGGGGATAAAAAGAGATAATCTTCTTATAATGTGATATATTTGAGATCATAGCCTATATATAGAATGATGATCATTTAGAATTCTCATTATTTCGAAATGGATTATCTTGACATCCACTATATTTAAGCACACATTAAGTTAAATAATTAATTATTAAATATAACTAATTATTTTATTTACTTACTCAACCGATTAAGACTTATATATATATATATATATATATATATATATATATATATATATATATATATATATATATATATATATATATGTATATATATATATATATATATATATATATATATATATATATATATATATATATATATATATATATATATATATATATATATATATATATATATATATATATATATATATATATATATATATATATATATATATATATATATATATATATATATATATATATATATATATATATATATATATATATATATATATATATATATATATATATATATATATATATATATATATATATATATATATATATATATATATATATATATATATATATTGCTCTATCCCGCTCATCACACGGAGTCGGCCCATTCCATATCTCCGTCGTGGAGGGCCTAGCTCATCACGCTGGGAGCGCTTAAGCGTCTCCCCATGAAAACCAACCTTAGGATCTATGACATTTAGATATTAAGGATTATAGGATTACATTGATGAATACAATGAGAAAGATTTTTAGACAATGACAACGATAATTCTAAAATACAAAAGTGTAGAGACAAGTGTTTGACACTGGTTGGCTTTTGGATTTTTCTCAACCGGTACTCGTAATGTCTTGAAAACTCTTCGAATGGGGATAAAAAGAGATAATCTTCTTATAGCATGATATATTTGAGATCATAGCCTATATATAGAATGATGATCATTTAGAATTCTCATTATTTCGAAATGGATAATCTTGACATCCACTTATATTTAAGCACACATTCAATTAAATAATTAATTATTAAATATAATTAATTATTTTATTTACTTACTCAACCGATTAAGACTCTTATATATATATATATATACACACACATATATATATATACATATATACATATATATATATATATATATATATATATATATATATATATATATATATATATATATATACATATATATATATATATATATATATATATATATATATATATATATATATATATATATATATATATATATATATATATATATATATATATATATATATATATATATATATATATATATATATATATATATATATATATATATATATATGTGTATATATATCTATATATATATATCTATCTATCTATCTATCTATATATATATATATATATATATATATATATATATATATATATATATATATATATATATATATATATATATATATATATATACATATATATATATATATATATATATATATATATATATATATATATATATATCTATATATATATATATATATATATATATATATATATATATATATATATATATTCATATATATATATATATATATATATATATATATATATATATATATATATATATATATATATATATATACATATATATATATATATACATATATATATATATATATATATATATATATATATATATATATATATATATATATACATATATACATATATATATATATATATATATATATATATATATATATATATATATATATATATATATACATATATACATATATATATATATATATATATATATATATATATATATATATATATATATATATATATATATATATATATATATATATATATATATACATATATATATATATATATATATATATATATATATATATACATACATATATATATATATATATATATATATATATATATATATATATATATATATATATATATATATATATATATATATATATATATATATATATATATATATATATATATATATATATATATATATATATATATATATATATATATATATATATATATATATATATATATATATATATATATATATATATATATATATATATATATATATATATATATATATATATATATATATATATATATATCATCACGCTGGGAGCGCTTAAGCGTCTCCCCATGGATACCAACCTTAGGATCCACTACGCCAGAAATGACATTTAGCAGCGCATACAAAGACATCGCTTTTAGAAAAAGCGCTGCTAAAGAGGAATAAAAAAAAAAGAAAAAAATTGATAACCAAAGACAGGGCTTTCTCAGAAAGCGCTGCTAAATGGGGGTCCTAAGACAGCGCTTATAAAAAGCGCTGCTAAAAGGGGGGTCTAAGACAGCCCAAAGACAACGCTTTTTAAAAGCGCTGCTAAAGGGGGGGTCCTAAGGCAGCGCTTCCAAAAAGCGCTGCCAAATGGGGGGTCTAAGACAACCCAAAGACAGCGCTTTTTAAAAAGCGCTGCTAAAGGGGGGCCCTTAGGCAGCGCTTCCAAAAAGCGCTGTTGTAGGTATGGTCTACGAGAGCGCTTTTTCCATAAAGCGCTGCTATATGGGTTACATTAGAAGGTCTTTGAGAGCGCTTTTTAAAGCGCTGCTAAAGCTATTAAAAAGCGCTGCTATAGGTTTATTAGAATTAATTTAAAATACCCACCAGAATTTTTATGAGAAACAGAACAGTCATATTACGTTGCTTTCTTTCTTTCTCTCTGGCGAACAAAGAGTGTTGCCCTATAAACCACCGTTGCCGTCCAACCGTCACCGTCCAACCGTCGTCGTCGCCCTCGTCTGTTGCATTTGCAGCCGTTCACCGTCCCTCTGCTCGTCTGCATTGCATTTCTGCCATTGTTACGGTATTTGAAGTTTTACTCTGGTTTTCTTTTTTACGTATATTTTCACCATTGTTGCCGTAATCCTTAAGACAAACTGAATATGTTTTTATTATTTGAATGCAATCAAGTTAAGCCATTTTCTGTCATCTTGTTGTATGGATATCTACATGTTAAGTCTCTCTGTTGCATGTTATATATTTTGTATTTTAATCTACATGTTAAGTCTCTCTGTCATTGTTACAGATATTTTGTATGTTTTAGATTGACAAACAAGAGTTTGGATTGAAACTAATGAATTGCCCTGGGAACTGTTTGTTGTTTTTATATATTTTGATTCAATGTGATAAATTCAGAACAAGAGTACAATTAGAAACAAGGTAAATAGAACCAATACACTACGATAGTGAGAGATGAATAGAATCAAAAAAGTGAAGATAGTGTACAATTTTTATTTAGTTATTTGTGTTAAATAGTATGTATGGTTGCTACTGAGAATTGAATTTTACTGCTACTGTCATTTCTGTTTTAACGTGTTAAGAGTAAGTAAATTCATGGATTTTGACATCGCCAATATGCTGTTATGCTGCGGATTTTTTCTTTTGACATATCAATATAACTGCTGCTTCTATGTGTTTGTTGTCACTGTTTTTCTTTTGGTATTTTTGGTAGCATTTTTTATGAGTACTGTTGTCTTGTTTTGGGTGAGTAATAACATGAGAATACTATTAACTTATAATTTTGTTTTAGTTTTAGTTTTATAATATATAATAAACTCTTAGTTTTAAATTAATGTATATGTTTACTATTTTGTTAAATTTGAAGCTTTCACTTTTTTTTATATATATAAGTTTTAAGATTTCATTTTTCCAAGTTTTAAGCTTTCATTTTTAAAGTTGATACATGTCGCCGGTTTTTTTAATGCTTCCGTTTTTCTATTTCTAACACTGTTTCTATTTAATTTATGTCATTCTATATACACTTTTATTAGTTATGATAGGTACCTTTATTTTATTAGTAATACTATATATACTTATTTTATTAGTAATACTATATATACTTATATGTTGATATGTTAGTATGAATTTCTCAATGATTATATGATATGTTATTGTGGTTTTATATGTTAAGTTAGGATTTCTCAATATTTAGTAAGGGTGTCATTTTGGTTTAAGGATATCAATGATTATATGATATGTTATTATGGTTTTAATATGTTATTAGTAATATGATTTTTAATATCTAGTATTTTTAATATGTTTAGTATGATTTAATAAAATTTATATTTTGTCTGCTATAGGGGTTACCTGTGAAGAGCAAAGCTGTGATCGTTTCCAAGCATCCTATTGCGTATAATTCTTAGAAGTTAGTGATTTCCTTACAGGTATTCTCTGTTTTGTTTAAATTTTATAGTTTAGTGTAGATTACTCAATTAGTATGGATAAAAAATGGATGTCTGGTAATCGATTGTCAAAAGAGTACGAGAATGGGGTATCGAAGTTCGTTAAGTTTGCTGTTGAACACGCCAAAGACCCCAGTAGGATCACATGTCCTTGCTTAGGATGCTGTTATGGGCGTCGAGTTGACGCCGTTCAGTTGGAATCTCATTTAATGAGACATGGAATTGATCGAAGTTACACATGTTGGACATTACATGGTGAGATAAGTAACGAGAATGTTGAACCCCGGAATAATACGACATGTGCTTCAAAGGACAATGACAGAGATACATATGATTGTGATCGAGTCGAAGAGATTGCAGAAGCACTTGAAGAAGATCTTCAAGATTGTCCCAAGGTGTTTGAGAGGTTGGTAAGCGATGCAGAGAAACCGTTGTATAAAGGTTGCACTACTTTCACAAGATTGTCCGCGGTATTAAAGTTGTACAATTTAAAGGCGGGTAATGGATGGTCGGATAAAAGTTTCACAGAGTTGTTAGCCCTACTTCAAGAGATGCTTCCAGAGGATAATGTTCTTCCCAATCGAACCTATGAAGCTAAAAAAATGTTATGCTCTATTGACATGAGCTATGATAAGATACATGCTTGTCCAAATGATTTCATTTTGTTTCGAAATGAATATGCATCATTAAACGAGTGTCCTAAATGCGGTGTATCTCGGTATAAGAAAAAGTTGTCACCAGCAAAAGTATTATGGTATTTTCCTATAATTCTGAGATTCAGACGCATGTTTCGTAGTGAAACAGATGCAAAACACCTGACTTGGCATGCAGATGATAAAATTGTAGATGGGAAGTATCGACATCCGGCAGATTCACCACAGTGGATGAAAATTGATAATGATTATCCTGATTTTGGAGAAGAAGCTAGAAACCTTCGCTTGGCATTATCAACTGATGGAATGAATCCGCATGATCTGCAGAGCATCTCACATTCCACCTGGCCTGTAATTATTATGATTTATAACCTACCTCCATGGCTATGTATGAAGCGTAAGTACATGATGTTATCTATGTTAATTTCTGGCCCTAAACAACCAGGGAATGACATAGACGTATACCTGACACCTCTAATCAAAGACTTAAAGAGATATAGGAAAGAAAGTTTCAATTTGAGGGCGATGGTGTTTGGCACAATTAATGATTTCCCAGCATATGAAAATCTATCGGGGTATAGCATTAAAGGTCAATGTGCATGTCCTATCTGTGAAGAAAACACAGATTGGACGCGGTTGGAATTTGGTCAGAAGAATGTCTTTCTTGGTCATCGTAGATTCTTAAATTCTAGTCATCACTACCGTGGGTGGAGAAAAGCATTCAATGGAGATTCAAAACAACGTAAAGCTCCACCTACATTGACCGGCGAACAAATTTTTGAAAAGGTGAAAGATGTGAGTACTAAGTTTGGCAAGCCTTTTGCTCATACGCTTGTCACGCGTGGGTGGAAGAAGAGGTCAATTTTTTTTGAGTTGCCGTATTGGAAGTCCTTGTATGTAAGACATTTTCTTGATGTTATGCATATTGAAAAAAATTTATTTGAAAGTGTTATTGGTACGTTACTCAATATACAAGGAAAGTCTAAGGATAACCTTAAAGCAAGAAAGGACTTGGTAGCAATGGGAATAAGGAATGAATTAGGACCCTTGAAGAAAGGAAACCGCACATATCTACCACCTGCTGCTTATACTCTATCTAGAAAGGAGAAAAAGATACTGTGTAAGTTTCTGAGTGAAGTTAAAGTTCCAGAAGGATACTCTTCAGATATTAGAAGACTTGTTTCTATGAAAGACCTCAAGTTAAAAAGTTTAAAGACACATGACTGCCATGTTATAATGGAACACTTTCTACCAATAGGTATACGTTCTATTTTGCCAGAAAAAGTGAGAGGCGCAATAACTAAATTGTGTTTTTTCTTTAGGTCAGTTTGTAGTAAGGTGATAGATCCTGCGATCTTACCAACATTGCAAAGAGAAATAGTTATTACTTTGTGCGAGCTTGAAATGTATTTTCCTCCATCATTTTTTGACATAATGGTACATCTAGTTGTTCATCTTGTGAAAGAGACACAACTGTGTGGACCTGCCTATATGAGATGGATGTACCCTGTTGAACTTTATATGAAAATATTGAAAGGGTATGTGAAAAACCGAAGTCGACCAGAGGGATGTATTGTTGAACGATACATTGTTGAAGAAGCTATCGAGTTTTGTACTGAATATTTGTCCAACGTTCAATCCATTGGCCTCCCAAAATATCATGTTGTTGAAAAAATAGATGGTAAACAGTTAATTGGAAATAAAGTTGTGACAATTTCAAGGGATGAACGGGAGCAAGTGCATTTGTATGTTCTGCACAATGACATTGAGGTTGAGCCGTATGTTGAAATGCACAAGGACGTTCTCCGAGGTTTAAATCTGAATAGAAATGAAAATTGGATAGTACGTGAGCACAATCGAAGTTTTATAACATGATTCAAGGAGCATATTTTTTCAAAGTTTTATTCTGATCCCGCTTCAATAACAGAAAGGGTGAGATGTTTAGCATATGGTCCAAGTTTGCATGTGTTTTCTTATAGCGCATACGCAATTAATGGATACACATTTTATACCAAGGAACAAGATGATAAAAGTACAATGCAAAATAGTGGTGTCACCGTGCTTGCCGAAGCAATGCACATTTCCTCGTATTATGGGGTTATCGAGCGCATTTGGGTGTTTGATTATGAGAAGTTTCAGATTCCTATCTTTGGATGCAAGTGGGTTGAAAATAATAGTGGTATACAAATGGATAAATCAGGTTTTTTGAAAGTGGATCTTAATAAGGTGGGGTACAAAGATGAGCCTTTTATTCTAGCCACGCAAGCTAAACAAGTGTTCTATGTCACTGATCCGACAAGTACGAAATGGTCTATAGTTCTTTTTTCCAACAAAGTAATCGATGATAACATTGGAGAAAAGGGGGATATTTATGTTGAGAATGAATCTTATATTATATATGATCCAGATGAGAATATTGGAGCGGACGAATCATATATTAGAAATGATCATAACGAGGGAATTTGGATCAATCCATCTGTCCGTGTTGTTAAGAGACAAGTAAACCCCGTTACAATGAAAAAAAGAAAGAGATGTTAAAGGTACTTGTAACATGTTTTTCTTATTTACACATGTCTTATTTATACCATGTTTTTGTTATTTCTTATTTATACCATGTTTTTCTTATTTACACATTTCTTATGTATATATTTGTAACATGTTTTTCTTATTTACACATGTCTTATTTATACCATGTTTTTGTTATTTCTTATTTATACCATGTTTTTCTTATTTACACATTTCTTATGTCTCATTTGATACTTTGGTTTTTCTGAATTACAGGTATATATATTATGGCCAGTAACGAGGAAACAACACATGATGGAAAACAAACAACAAAAGACGTGGAAGGCGATATTAAAAGAGGCATAACAATTATGAAAAAAATCATCCGTGCGAGAGATAAGGGAGTAAAGTATGATGTTTGGAATGAAAGAGACCAGTTAGTTGATCCTAACGGTGCGTTGCTAACAAGTTACATCGGAGCACTTGTACGTTCGCAAGTTCCGATTACTTGCGATAATTGGAGAATTGTTTCTTTACAACCGGCTAAAGATAAGATTTGGACCGAGATTCAGGTAATTCAGGTATAATATTGGAATTGTTTAATTATTGTTGACATTTACGTCTTTAAATTAAATATACTAACATGTTATATGTATGTGTGTTTGTTTGCAGAGATCTTTCAATATTGAAGATCGTAGGAGAAAATATTGTATTTAATTGGCCGGAAAACGCTTGAGGGGATTTAGAGCGTTTTTAACAAACAAGTTTCTAAAAGATTCTGAAGGAATCTTTGTTGACTCAGAGCGTCCGATGAAGTACGCGGATTTGATTTCGGAGGAAGAATGGGAGACGTTTGTTGCAAAGCGAAGATCAAAAGAATTTGAAGTAAGTACAGAAAGGGCATCAATAGTATATACTTATTCCATGTACAGGAGTTCTGATAAACTTATTTTTTCAGGTTGTTAGTGGCGTAAATCGTCAACGGGCATCAAATCCCGCATATCCATACAGAAAGGGCCGGTTGGGATATGCACGATTAGAACAAAAAATAGTAAGTACATATAAATGCTTTAATATAATATATTTACAAAAAATAGTAAGTATATATAATAGGATACAATGCTTTATTATCCGTCTTAATACGTAGTTGGAAGAGGAGAAGAGTGATGCGACATCTCTTCCGGACCATGTTGTATGGAAGGCTGCCCGTGTGGGACGAGATGGAGTCGTTCAGGAAGAAGTACAACAAGCCTTTGAACAATGTGTAAGTACAACGTTATCTTTGTCAATAACTGATCAAAAGTGTGTAATATATTTATATATGTTTTTATCTATATTTTAGGAGACTCTGTCCCAGACCATAACTCCCGCCGAGGACAATGATTGCAGGAGCTTACTGAGCCGGGTGCTGAATATTCCTGAGTATTCTGGGCGTGTGAGGGGTAAGGGATTTGGTGTCACTCCATCCAAACTGTATAAGCAGCCAAAGAAAAAAAATCCAACCAATAAAGAAGTGATGGAGACTTTGAAGGAATTGAAAGCGCAAATCAGTGAATTACAGAAGGATAAGGAGAGATACATGGCGGAAAGACGCGCTCCAGAGGGTAGAGCTACTAGTGACAAAGATAGTACCGGTTGTCCACAAAAGCTTCCAGAGGTAATTGTATATATTACATTGAAATTAATTTAGCACAATTTACTTAATTGACACATTAACTGATCATTATTTGTTTAGGGCATTTCACTTTGCCGGCTATATTTATCGTCACCTACTCATCGAATGGTTGGCAAGGGAAAGGTGCATAACTTTCTGGGAGACTTACTTCACCACAAACCGCTCCCTTCTGGATTTTTGAAAGTATCTATTGATATTGCATTAGAGGGGAGTGCGTTATTGCATATACCAGATGATATTTCAGGCACAATAGTGGTGGGAGACGCAGTAGGATCGTATGTGGCATGGCCGGCAAATCTGATTTGCATAGATGATGAGGTAGGTTGAACCTTTTAATACTCAAGTGTTTTATGATTCATACATGAAAGTTATTCTTACATCTACATTTTCTTATTTACATGATGATCTTAGACTCCTACAAAATCAAAATCAAAAGATGATAGAATTATTGTGCGGGATACCGATTCAGATGCATCAAAGAAACAGGTACTACTACAGTTACATGACTATCTTGTTATACAATATTAATTACTGAACTTATATATGACTTTTAGGTTCATGATCAGCAGTCGCAACAAGTCAGCAAGAGTAAGATGCCTGAAACTTCCAAGATTCCCAGAAAAGCAACTGTTCCTCGATTTAGGATGTGCCTTGAAACATATGTCGGAACATCAGATGTGCCTGAGGGTGGCGTCCGTCAAATACATATGGAGGCAGGTATTTTCGGTTTTGAATATCCCGAAACAATTGCTAAGGAGGATTTTGATCAGGTTTTCAACCATTCTGAACTGGGCGTCGGTGTTATGCATTCATACATCAGGTACTCCGATCCATTTTTATTAAATAATTGAACATTTTAAAATTTGCTCGTTTAACTTAATATTCTAATGTTGATTATGTTTTTTTTAGGTTCTTGTATGACAAGTTATTGGTCCCGAATGAATTGACTTCAGTATTCGCATTCTTATCTGCTAGCTGTGTCAACTCACGTATAATAGACCAGTCACCAGATACAGTCAAAGAGTACACAGTGCAGAGATTTATGCACGCGACTACAGAGAAGTTGTTCTTGTTGCCATATAACACTGGCCATGGGTTAGATTTTATTCTAAATTCATTTATTATAATTGTTCGATTTTTCCCTTTCTATATATATAACATTTCCGTCTAAACTGTTGTCTTATTTTATAGTGGACATTGGTTGTTGATCGCAATTAATCCGACGAAAGAAATAGTGTATTATATAGATTCATTGGATGACGATACAACAAAATATGAAAATCTGAGGAACTTTGTTGATACGTAAGTGATGACATATACTGTTGTCTTTAATTATATATCTTTATTTATTATGTGACATTATTCTAAATATGCGTTTATATTATGTTAGAGTTATACAAATATTCAGAGCACAAAGAGATGCAACGGTGCCAAAAAGGAAGGCTAACAACATCAACTGGATCAGAGTAGAGGTATATTCTCGCATGTTTCTACTTGATAAAACTATTTCAACTATATATCCGGATAAATGTTCGTTTGTTTTTTCCATTTACAGTGTCCTCGGCAGCGTAATGGTATTGACTGTGGATATTTTGTATTGCGCTTTATGAGGGAAATTATTCTTTCTAGTCAACTTGAGATTCCAGTCCTGGTATGGATCAATTCATTATATAAGTTATATGATTCATTTTGATAATTATCCGATACTTCATCTGAGTAATTAGTTTTAAACTTAAATCTTATTCGATCTGTTATATTATGTAGTATTATGATGAATTCAAGTGCGCTACTTACACGAAAGCAAAATTGGAAGAAATTAAAGAGGAATGGTGTCAATTTATTCTTGGGTTGATAATTGTATAGAGTTATCGGATTGGAAGACTTGTAATTATATGTGAATTGAATGTATTTGTGTTGTTGTAATTCTGAGAATTGAATGTATTTGTGTCAATTTTTGTTGTAACATATTTAAACAGGTTTATGTGTATATTAAAATGTTTATGAACAAAGTCATGAGTTACATCCAAAGTTTTGAATTGTACATATAAGGCCAAAGTTTGAATGGTATATTTAAGGCCAAAGTTTGAATTTTATTTATAAGGCCAAAGTGCTGAAATAAAGGCCTTAATTATAAGCAGGTTTGTGTAATATAAGCAGGTTGTTGGTAAAATATACAAAACAGGGTGAATATTTTATAAATTTTTTTTTAAATCTAGGACATTAGACAACGCTTTTACATAAAAGCGCTGCTAAAGGTCACAAATATTACGCTACAAAAGCGCTGCTATTGGTTTGGAAGGGGGGGGGGGGGTCTAAGGTAGCGCTTGTAAAAAGCGCTGCTAAAGGGTGGGCTATGGTAGCGCTTTTGCAAAAGCGCTGCTAAAGGGGGGGGGGGGGGGGTCTAAGACAACGCTTTTTTAAAGCGCTGCTAAAGGGGGGGATGGTTGGGGGAATTATGCAGCGCTTACAAAAGCGCGGCTAAAGGGCTAAAAAAGCGCTGCTAAAGGTGCTGCTGAAGGGAGCTTTTAGCAGCGCTTTTTCATTGAAAAAAAGCGCTGCCTTTACCTTTAGCAGCGCCACTTTTTGCAGCGCTTTAAAGCGCTGCTAAAGGCCAAAAAAAGCGCTGCAAAAGGTCTTTTTTGGCATAGTGATCTATGATATTTTGATATTAATGATTATATGATTACCTTGACGAATATAATGAGAAAGATTTTTAGACAATGACAACGATAATTCTAAAATACGAAAGGGTTGAGGGCAAGTGTTTGACACTGGTTGGCTTGTGTATTTTTCTCAACCAGTACTCGTAATGTCTTGAAAACTCTTCAAATCGGGATAAAAAGAGATAATCTTCTTATAGCATGATATAGTTGAGATCATAGCCTATATATAGAATGATGATCATTATAATTCTCATTATTTCGAAATGGATTATCTTGACATCCACTTATATTTAAGGACATATTCAATTAAATAATTAATTATTAAATTATAATTAATTATTTTATTTACTTACTCAACCAATTAAGACTCTTATATATATATATATATATATATATATATATATATTATATATATATATTATATATATATAATATATATATATATATATATATATATATATATATATATATATATATATATATATATATATATATATATATATATATATATATATATATATAATATATATATATATATAATATATATATATATATATATATATATATATATATATATATATATATATATATATATATATATATATTATATATATATATATATATATATATATATATATATATATATATATATATATATATATATATATATATATATATATATATATATATATATATATATATATATATATATATATATATATATATATATATATATTATATATATATATATATATATATATATATATATATATATATATATATTGCTGTGTCCCGCTCGTCACACGGGGCCGGCCCAATCCATCTTTCCATCGTGGAGGCCCTAGCTCATCACACTAGAGCGCTTAAGCGTCTCCCCATGGACACCAACCTTAGGATCTATGACATTTTGATATTAATGATTATAGGATTACCTTGACGAATATAATGAGAAAGATTTTTAGACAATGACAACGATAATTCTAAAATACAAAAGTGTAGAGGCAAGTGTTTAACACTGGTTGGCTTGTGGATTTTTCTCAACCGGTACTCGTAATGTCTTGAAAACTCTTCGAATGGGGATAAAAAGAGATAATCTTCTTATAGCATGATATATTTGAGATCATAGCCTATATATAAAATGATGATCATTTATAATTCTCATTATTTCGAACGGATTATCTTGACATCCACTTTTATTTAAGCATATATTCATTTAAATAATTAATTATTAAATATAATTAATTATTTTATTTACTTACTCAACCGATTAAGACTTATATATATATATATATATATATATATATATATATATATGTATATATATATGTACATATATATATATATATGTATATATATATATATATATATATATATATATAATATATATATAATATATATATATATATATATATATATATATATATATATATGTATATATATTGTTGTTTTTACGATTCTTACTTTTTTATCATCTAATGTTATATATCATTTTACTTTTTTCTAATTTTATTCATGTTATTTTATAAATATTAATAAAATAATTATAACTCAATTTTATTAATCTCAGCTTCCACTAACACTTAAAACTGAATTCGCACGTTCATTTGTCCTTCACATTCGTTTAGCCAAAACATTTATTAATAAATGTAGCCACTAACTCTAACACTCAAAATTATTGAGTAAACTTTTTATTAATTAATTAATAATAAATTAGAAACAAAAACTAAGTAATCCCATAAATTTTTGATACTTACTAAATTAAAATAAAACAAAACCTACATTGTTGATCACGTTGGTTTTGCTGATGCAATAGCCATATTACAAATTTAAACTGTTCGGTAATAGCCATATTACAATGTATAATTGCATGTGATAATTTTTCTGGCAGTTACAACAAAATGATAACCAACTATAATCATCTTGCTTACAATTTTTTTTTATTACTTAAAACCAATAAAAGAATCTTTAGAAAAAAGTTTATGCTTCTTAATATTATTTCTCCAATTATAAACAAATACATTGAGAAAAGTATGAAATGAGGCATTTATTTTTGTAATAAATACTCTTACACAAAAATATAAAATCACTATTTATATTTTATACACATTAACTTGAAACAAAAAAAGACAATTAAACCTAAAAGGCATGAAAATACTATATAAGACATAATTATTTATACATAATAGACATAATTAAAAAAATATTTTATAATTTTCTGCAGTTATTAGACATAATTATTTAGATATAATTAATGTTGAATTTTATTCCATGTATTTTCTATAACCTTATGTTTTTTATTGTTATTTTTTAAAATGAGAGAGATCTTCGTATAAATAAATATACATTTATTTTACTTTTTATTTTATTTTATTGATATTTATTTATCATATATTTAATGCAAAATTAAGTTATAAAACACAAATTCATTTCACAAAATTTATTTCATAAAATATTAATCTATAACATCTATATCTTCTTCTATAACATCTATAACAATATATAAAGGCAAAACATCATTTTAGTGTAGCTTTTTTTTCTTCCAAAGCTATCCTTTGCTATTTTGAAAATTGTAACTGCATACCATTTTGTAATTTATCATTTCAATAGCTACTTAAAAGTTGAAAAAATAATATAACTGCAACTATCTCTCCACAATATTTTCTCCACGGTTACTAACCAAATTTTCATCTATAACAATATATAAAGGCAAAACATCATTTTGGTGTAGCCTTTTTTTTTCTTCTTCCAAAGCTATCATTTGTTATTTGAAAGTTGTAACTGCATACCATTTTGTAATTTATCATTTCAATAGCTACTTAAAAGTTGAAAAAATATTACATTTTTGTATCTATAGTACACGACACATTAATTTTTGTACTATAGTACACGACACATATCGTATCTATAGTACACGACACATTAATTTTTGTACACGACCCATTCATTTTTGTATTATAATTTTTTTAAATATTACATTTAATTTTACAGATAAAGTAATATAATGGAAAATGTCCGTAGTCAAGATTTAAGAGAGCGTCGAAGGGAAATACGAGCACAAAATGCAAGAGATAGAAGACAACAGATGAGTGTTGAGCAAAGACAACAAGAATTAGTTAGAAGGCGTTCGAATTACAGACAAAAATAAAGACAAAGGGAAAACAAGTTCAAACATATAATACTTCTAACGTAAGAACCATAATGCCATTTCAAGACTTGACAAATGTCAATCTTGCTTCTCAATTGTTTCCGATGGCACATGACAGTGAAGCTGGACCGAGTAATGCACATGTTAGTCGCATTCCATCCCCGGGTTAGAAACTTTAACTTTTGTTATACATTATACTTTAACACATTAAATTTAAAAATATTAATTATTTATGCAAAAATGATTGTCTGGTCTATTAATTCAAAACTAATTTACAGATCAAAATTTCCCATGCCCAATTTTTGAACAAACTGATAACAACGAAGCAAGACATCTATAGGAAATATTGATGACAATGATTGTGGTAAGTATAATTTTGTCAATAATAAATCACATTAATAGTAATACATATTTAGATTTATACATTATTGTTATTTTTAAACTATAACTCTATATTGAAGTTAATACTTTATTTTGTAGAATCACCCTTCACAAAATATGAATCCAGCGGTTGAAACTCACGAAACACAGTCAGTTTTTGATCAAGGTACGATTATGTATTTCTAATCTATAATATATATTTATATGTTTTTATGTTAAATATACTAGCGTCCAGACGGGCACTCGCGTGCCTGTGTGCTCGCTTTTTAAATGCACACGTAAAAATTTAAATGACATTTTTTATTTAATATTAATTATAAATTTCATGTTAGTAAGCATGTATATAATAAGTATACTTTTTTTAATGGATGTTTTTAAATGTAATAAAACACAAAATCACGGGTATGTTTTTCAAGCAAGACATAACATTGCTAGAAATTTTCGAAATAACTGTTATGACAATCAAATCCCTACTGCCTCCTTCAAGTGAGTGTAGACGATGCACTGCAAAATTGTTTCATAAAGAATCTCAAGACATGTGTTGCAAGGGTGGAAAGGTGACAATTACACAGGTGCCTGCTCCTGACGAGTTATTACAGTTATTTTCAGACACTTCTACTGAAGGACGACATTTTAGACAACATATTAGAAGTTACAACCATGTAATATCGTTTACTTCACTTGGTGTCCACGTTGACGAAAGTTTGGTTACAACTGGTCGTGGTATTTACACATTTCGTGCTCAAGGCACAATTTATCACAAATAGGAGGTTTTCATCCGAATCAAGGTTCAAGGCCACGCTACTTGCAGCTATACATTTATGATACTGATCATGAGCTTCAAAATAGGATGAGGGAAAACCCAATACTTAACCAAGCCATAGTGTATAAATTGCAAAAAATACTCCGTCAACGCAACCCGTTTGTCATCATGTTTAGGCAGCTTGCACTAGAGCCAAATGTTGAAGAATGTAGGTTACTCATTAAAGAACGTCCGTCAAATCAGCCACAATATAGTCTCCCTTCAGCTTCTCAAGTTGCAGCAATTGTTATTGGTGGTGGTGATGAAGATACAATAGAACGTGGAAGAGATATAAATGTCATAAGCTGTGATGGAAATCTAACAAAGGTTCACAAAACAATTGGGTATTATGATCCTTTATAATATCCTATATTGTTTCCGTTCGGAACATGCGGTTGGGACATAGAAACAAAGAATAATGTTGGAAAAAATGTTACATGCCGAGAGTACTACAGTTATGTGCTTTAGGTACATACTAAACTTTTTTTTTAAGAAATTTACTTCTAAAAGTGTAAAAAAAAAAGGTCATGATTGATTATTTTTTTCAATGTAGATTCGACATAACGATCAATTTGTATTGTTAAAATCGGGTCGACTTTTACAACAGTATGTTGTAGACAATTATGTAAAGATTGAAACAGGAAGGTTGAGATGGATTTGAAGAAATCAAAATAATATTCGGTCTGAGGTATATCAGGGGTTACAAGATGCATTGCACGATGGGGAGAATAACGCAGGTATTTAATATAACATGTTAGATTTATACATGAAGAGCATCCACTTTATGTTTACCACTATCATTTTTTTTTATAATTTTCATATATTTCTATAGATAATGTTGGACAAAGGACAATATTACCATCATCATTTATTGGAAGTAAGCGAGACATGACACAAAGATATCAAGATGGTATGACTATTATTCTTAATGATGGTAAACCAGATATATTCCTTACAATGACATGCAATCCTTCATGGATTGAGATAACTTCCGAATTAGGAATCCATCAACCTCCACAAGATTGACCTGATTTGCTAACAAGAATTTTTTGATCAAAATTTGAGCAGTTGAAGGATGATGTCATTAATAAAGGAGTCTTAGGGAGAGTTAGAAGTTATATGTATGTAACGAAATTTCAGAAATGTGGACTACCACATATGCATATGCTACTCATCTTGGATACTGATGACAAGTTACGGGAACCTGAAGAGTATGATAGTGTGGTGAAAGCAGAAATACCACAACATGAGTCTGAGCCAGAATTGTATGAAGCGGTGTTAAAAAACATGATCCATGGTCCATGTGGAGTATTGAATCAAAAATCTCCATGTATGAAGAATGGTCATTGTAAAAAACGATACCCAAAAGAATTTTGTGAAGAAACGCGTTAGGGAAATGACTCATACCCGGAATACAGAAGAAGGTTTAGTGATCCCATTTTCCTAAATAGGAATAAGTCTATTGATAATAGATGGGTGGTTCCTTATAACCCATGGTTGTTGTTGAAGTATGATTGTCACATCAATGTCGAGATTTGCAGCAGTATCAAAAGCATTAAATATTTGTATAAATATGTTTACAAAGGTCCTGATCGAGTTGCAATGGAAGTTCACAGAGGTACATGTTTGGATGAGATTCAACAATATGTTGATGCAAGATGGATTTGTGCTCCAGAGGCATTGTGGAAAATATTCAAATTCACACTTTACAAGTTATATCCCTCTGTTGAAAGACTACAAATCCACTTGCCAAATCATCATCAAGTGCGGTTTTATAAGCATCAAAGAATCACAGATGTGCTAATGATAACCAAAATGCAGTAACCATGCTCACTGAATTCTTTGCACTAAACCAAATGGATCCACATACTAGGAATTATTTGTACAGATAGATTCCAGACCATTATTGTTGGCCTAAAAGGGGTCAAAAAATGGCAGCGAAGACAGAGAAAACGAAAAGTTATTGGTCGAATCTATACAGTATCCCCTTCAGAAGGTGAGAAATTTTACTTACGTGTTTTGTTGTCTCATTTAAGAGGTCCAACAAGCTGGAATACCTTCTTACACATAATGGTGTATCTTTTTCACATTTAAAAAATCAGCTGAGGATTGGGGGTTATTAGAGAGTGATAATAGTATTCGTGAATGTTTGCTTGAAGCATCAAATATGTGTATGCCATATGCTTTACGAAGGTTGTTTGTGACTATATTAATTTTTTGTGAACCCAACTGATGTTAGAGGCCTATTTAATGAGTTTTATCCCTACATGGTGGAGGATTATCAAATGACAAATGTTGTTGTGGGGGATAACTTTGAAAATATGTTATTGCAGGAATTGAGGGATCTTTTGCTAACTGCATGGAAACTAATAAAAAACTACGATCTTCCAATGTTAACAACGGAAACAAATGAAGTCGGGGGAGTGCCAACAATTATTCAAGAAGAGTTATCGGTCCAAATCCAAACGAAGACGTTCAATCTGTTGTAAAGTTAAATAATGACCAGATGAGTGCTTACAATATAATTATGAACGCCATCCACCAAAAACAATGTCAAATTTTGTGTTGATGGTCCTGGAGGGACAGGTAAAACTTTCCTTTATCAAACTATAATGGCAAATTTGAGGCGTAATAATGAAATTGTCTTAGCAACAGCTTCCTCTGGTATAACTGCTACATTATTACCTAGTGGTAGAACTGCACACTCTCGATTTGGGATCCCCATTGATATAGAGCCCCATTCTATTTGCAAAATAGCTAAGAATTCTGACCTTGCAAAACTCATTAGAATAACCAATGCAATCATCTGGGATGAAGCACCCATGATAAATAAATATTGTGTAGAAGCATTGGATCGATCACTTCAAGACATCATGAATAAAAAATTGCTCCATTGGTGGAAAATAATGATCATGGGCGGAGATTTTCGTCAGGTGCTACCAGTTATTGAAAAAGGAAATAGAGGACAAATGATTTCAGCATGTATTGTTAGGTCTCGATTATGCGCCACCACAAAGGTCATACATTTGCGCCAAAACATGCGATCAATTCATGACCAGGACTTTGCGCAGTTTCTAATGAGGATTGGAGATGGTAATGAACCTACTAAAGAGGATGACATGGTCAGAATGCCTGCTGAAAATTGTAATACCTTGGGAATGAGAAAGCTCCAGTACAAAAAGCTTATACAACATACATTCCCCCAATTAGAAAACCATGGATGGGATGCTTCATATATGGTGGAGAGAGCGATAGTTACTCCAAAAAATTGTGACGTGCATATGTTGAATGACATGATTATTGATAAATTCCCTGGAGATGAACATATTTTGTTATCTTTTGATGAGGTTGAGGGTGATACTCATAATCTATATCAACAGGAATACTTGCACACAATTGCTCCTGGTGCTTTACTTCCACATATTTTAAAGATAAAAAATAGGGGCTCCACTGATGTTGTTGCGAAACATAGACCCTAAATTTGGGTTGTGTAATGGGACAAGGTTGTTATGTCGTGTTTTTTTTTTATGAATTTGCTTGATGTTGAAATACTTACAGGCCACAATGCTGGAAAAAGAGCTTTCTTGCCAAGAATTAAGCTCAAACCACTGAAGGTGCGGGACTTCCTTTTGTGCTTATTAGAAAACAGTTTCCTGTCAAAATAGTCTTTGCACTCACTATAAATAAATCCCAAGGACAAACAATTCCAAATATCAGAATTTATCTTCCACGACATGTTTTCAGTCACGGACAATTGTATGTTGCTTTATCAAGAGGTGTTTCGCGGGCTGCAACAAGAGTGCTAACTAAAGACGGAAGAGTAAGTGGGGAAGAAGGGGAGTTTACAAAAATATAGTTTTTAAAGATATTTTGTTGTCACAAACTTAGGTAATTTATCTATTATGTTTAATCATTCAACTATACTTAGGTATTTATCTATTATGTTTAATCATTCAACTATACTTGTGCAATCTCACATTAGGCGTGTACTTACTAATTACACTATACCGTTGACTACTAAAAATTACTTCATTTGTTTTGCAGTGAAACAAGAGATATTTCTGATTTTGATTCCATGGTTGACCTTCCTATTAAGCAATAATGTAACTTAATATATGTCTTAATGGTTATGTTTAGTTGCTTAATAAATTGTGAGAAAGATTTTTGTTCTTCTT
>OZ012739.1:315746773-315770213 GCA_963859935.3 Lathyrus sativus
GTGTTGCACCCCAAAATTTGACCAACCGGGTCTCGCATTTGGCTCGATGTTTCGACGCATAACCGCATTCGCATCTGCATATTGCATACATTGCATATTTTTCATTTGTTTTGATTTTATCAGGGATCACAGCTCCCGTCTCGTGTTTCAGGTGTTTTTGATCAGTAGAATCGATTTTTGGGATTTTTTCGGTGCCCGTTTATTTTTACCGATTATTTTTGTGTCGTTCGGTGCTCATTTTGTCCCTCTGGGAATTGTGGTGATTTTTCTGGATTTTTATAGGATTTTTTAGGGTTTAAATAGCTTTTAAATCATTTTTAGGATTTAATAGAATTTTTGATATTTTTAATTCTTTTTAAATCATTTTTTAGCATTTTATAGAATATTAATAGATTTAATTCATTCTTAGAATATTATTAGAATTTAAATAGATCTTAAATAGTTTTAATTCTTTTTAGTAGTTTTTTTCTTTTATAGAATTTAAATGAATAATAGTTTTTTTAGATTTTTAATATAGATTTCTCATTTTAAAATAGAGTTTTCTTTTATAGAAATAATAAGTAAATAGATTTTTCATATTAGATATTAATTAGGTTAATAGGAATTAGAGTTTTCTTTTATAAATGATAGTCTTTTTTTAGATTTTAATATAGGTTTTAGATTAGTTTAGTTAATTGAGATTAATTAGGATTAGATGATGATTGGGCTTTAATTCTGCTTTTCAGTTTTTTTGCAGCTTTTTTTCAGTCATTTTCGTTTTGGGCTTAAGGCAGCCAAGGCCCAGTTTGGTTGTTTGTTCAGCAAGTGGGTTTTATTCAGAAAAAAAAGTCCAGCAACGTCCAAATTCATTCCAGATATTTCCAGCTTCTTCCAGATCCTTCCAGAGCACGCCAGCGAATCCCAGTCTCATAAATAGCGCCACGTGTTGTGAAAAGAGAGGCCCCACTTCGCTGCACTCACAGCACGCCACGTATCGCCCTCAACCCTCTCTCTCTCAGCCACGCGTGGGACACGCGTCCCACATGCAGAGAAACCCTCCACTTCCTCTCCCACGTGTCCACACCGTAACCTTCACCAGAAGAGCCTCGTCGGCCGGCCTGCATGGCCGGCGGCCACCACCAATCCCCCACCGGCGAACACAAATCCCCAGACTCCGTTCACCTGCATCCTCTTCCTCCCTTCATCATCCTTAACCTCCTCTCATCCAACTTCTCCGGCCACCACAAACTCCAGAATCCGGCGACCTTCCTCTTCAACCTACCACCATCGTTCTCAACCATCAACCACCAGAAACTAAGCTAACATCATCATCATCTTCACGCATCAACTCTCCAGATTCATTCAACGCAAACCCTCAGCGTCCACGAACAACCTTCAAGAATCAGTTCCAGAAACGTCTTCAATCGTCATCTTCAGAAGCAAGCTCCAATGAAATCTCAGTTCAACAATTGTTTTTCCAGAAATCTTCCCTCAACGATCTCCAGCCTTCATCAGTTTTGTTCAGACGAACATTCATCATGCCTACAACGTTTTCAAGATCTAACAAGATCTTCTACCAAACGCGAACCAACTCCAGATCCATTCAAAAAATCCAATCCATAACACTCATCACTTTCGTCAAGAACACCGTTCCTCCTTCAACATCTTCAGAAGATCCTCAACGCCTTCATCAACTGTTCATCATACTTCCTTCATTTTCCAGATCCTGATCCACCCGTTCGTGAACCTTCAGAAACCTTCAAGAACTTTCTTCCACATGCATCTTCACGAACTCACTCCTAGATCTTCAAGCCATGGTTCAGTCTGCGCATCCAGAGGTCATATCAATGGCGTTGCAGTTGGTGTTTTGTGAGATTGAAAACGAGATGAAGGAGAGTGAGGCTGAGAAAGGTTGAGAGAGGATCGGAGATGGCGGCGGAGGAAGTTAGAGACAGATCTAGGGTTTGTTTCTTCAGAAACTGAGAAGGGAGAAGAGGAGGAGAATGGGCCTCAGGGCCCAATTACAATTTTTTTGGCACACCTCCCTCCGTTTTTGGCAATTCTGGGCCTGGGGCCCAATTGTTTTTGCCAGCACGCCCCAGACTACACGCACCCCCCTCCCAATATTTTGTTTTTTTCTGGATTTCCTTTGGGCTGGGCCCTTCAGTTTATTTTCATTTTTGCTGATCACTAACCCCTGTAATAGCCATATACACCCCCAGCCCCTTTCTTTGAATTTTCTATTTTTATTATTTCTTTTTTTTTAGAAAATTGTGAAAAGAAAAATATCAAAAGAAAAAAAAGAAATAGAAAAAAGAAATAAGAAAGAAAATATTATGAAAATAGAGAAAAAGAATTTGAAGAGAAAAAAAGAAATAAAGAGAAAAAAAAGATATTTGAAAGTGGAGAAAAATATGAAAAAAGCATAAAAGAAAAAAATCTTTGAGAAAAAAAGAAGTGAAAAGAAATATTGTTGAAAAATAAAGAGAAAAATAGAGAAGAAATAGAGAAAAATATTTTGAAAAAAAGAAAAAAATATTAAAGTGTCGATTTAATATTTTTAGAGTTCATTTTCTTTTAGGGATATTTTCGTAGACTTTATGTTACGACTTTTAGGATAGAATTAGAGGCCCATTTGTTAGGGGGCTATTTTCATTCGATTTTTCCAAGATAGAATAGGATAGCGTTTCCTAGGAGATTTATTTCAGTATTCAACCCGTTGTAATCATTTTTCAGAGATTAATAAAACGAGATTTGAGCTGTGGTCCGATAGTAGCCGAACTACAGCTGCTCTGATTCTTCGTACCAGACGAAGATATGTAGGCATAGGATGCGATATCCTAGCGAGCACACTAACGACTAACTTTTGTTCTCTCGCGGCTGTGCGATCGAGACTTTCCCGCTGACGACTAATTGAGTACCCATTTTTCTCTCTTGCCCAAGTGCATTTGAGACTCAGCCATAGTTTTGACCATAGGTTCCCGACCCTGTGAAACCAGTTGTTTTTCTCACTGCTGTGTGAGAATGTTTGTTTAGCCGTAGTTAGTCTGAACTACGTAAGGCTCTGATCTTCCATCCAGTGGAAGTACGTAGGCACAAGACGCGAGGTCTTGGCGAGCCAATTTTCCCCGTAGTCCCGAACTACTTTGACTCTGACTTTCTCTCTTGAGAATACGTAGGCATAGAGTGCGACGCTCTATCGAGTCAGTTCCCTTCCCTTTAGATTTAGCAGCCGTAGATAAGTTTGTTTTGCATCCAGTAGACAACCAAGCAAGCGTGGATCCCGTCGAGTACGACGGACGTGAGGGGTGCTAATACCTTCCCCTTGCGTAACCGACTCCCGAACCCAGGCTATGGTTGCGATGACCATACCTTTTCCCCGTTTTTTGCGAGGTTTACTTCGAGCGTTTCCTTTCCCGCTCTGAGGGATAAATAACGCACGGTGGCGACTCTTTTGTCAGCCGGCGCCGATTTTCGCAGTAGCGACAACTGGCGACTCTGCTGGGGACTCCAACGGTTCCCTTCGCCTGAGTTTTTTCCTGGCTGTTTGGGGCAATCCCCAGCAGCTGGCGACTCTGCTGGGGATCCAACGTCCCCTGGCTGCTAAGGACTGCGATGGTTCTTATGCATTTGGGATCCAACGTCCCTCGAGAGAGTCAATCCTAGCGCTTGTTTGGGGCTTATTTATTATCTGTTGCTGTTGGGGTGTTACGGGTGTTCTATGATTGAGAGAAGCCGGACCTGGGCTTGAGTGCACCTTAGACTTAGAGTAGAAATTAGTGGGTGCCCGCTTGCTTTGACTTGCTTTGGTGTCCCATGAAATCTACACTCAGACGAGGTTCTGCTGGTTGGCCTCCTGTCCCTTCCTTTGGTTGGCGTGGGTTGCTGGTTAGTTGGATTGTCGACTCTGGGAACCGATCATTTGGAAGTTAGCTGAGAGAGGCCTCTTCAGGACTCGATGATGCCACTCCTTCTGGGAATCGTATCGTCAGTTCTGAAAGTCTGTGACGCTAACGACCGCATAGGATGCCGTACCTTGTCAGATATAGGTCCACACCTGTGAGTGGGGGGTTTTTTATGCAGGAAACTTGACTTTCAACCTACCCGTTATTCTGGTCTTCTTTTCAGAGAACGTCCCCGTCAGCAGCGCAGCAGTATTCAGATTTTGTGTGGGGGCTGTGGTCCCATTGTTTGCTGCATTTTGCATATCATATGCATATCAGTGTTGCATTGCATATCATCCTCCAGCTAGCCAGAGTTCTGATCCAGCCTTTGTTTCCTGAAGGTGATTACCTGGAGTTTGGATTGAGCAGCTGTTGATTGTCAGAAGACCTACCTAGGGGTTGAGTAGATTTGAGCAGAATCAAGTGTCGAAGTCAGCTGAAGATTATTGGTAGCCATGTCTGAAGGCAATTTCCAGTCTCCTAACACCCTGACAGGGTTCACTATGGCGTCCAACCCTCTGTATGATTCCATGGAAGATTCCCCGCAAGTGAACCACGTTGCTGCAGACCAAGTTGTACAGCCTGCTGTTGAGAACCGAGATCGACATGAGCAGTTTGTTGCCCAGAATGAGCGTCCTCCTCCTGTCAACAATCAAGGTGTTGCTTTCCCTGTGATGAATTACCGAAGAGATATTCCAGCAGCTGGGATGGTAGATCCAAGAGCCCCTGACGATGGTAGAAGACTCCGAGTGTTGGAAGAGCAAATGAAAGCTTTGAAAGCCAAAGATGCTGTCAACCTAGATGCTGTAGGCATGTGTTTGGTTCCTGACCTGGTGTTGCCTTACAAGTTCAAAGTGCCGAAATTTGAGAAGTACACGGGAGATAGCTGTCCAAAGCTGCATTTGATGATGTTCTGTCGAAGAATGACTGCGTTTGCACGAGATGATAAGTTGATGATTCATTGCTTTCAAGATAGTCTGACTAGGGCATCTTTGAGGTGGTATATGCAGTTAGAGAGGAATCAAATTCAGTCATGGATGGATTTAGCCAGAGCTTTTCTGAAGCAGTATGATTACAACCTAGACATTGCTCCTTATCGCATGCATTTGCAAGAGTTGTCTCAAGAGATCAATGAACCTATCAGGAGGTATGCTCAGAGATGGAGAGAATTTGCTGCTAAAGTGCGTCCACCGCTGTTAGACCAAGAGCTGGCAAGCATGTTTGTGGATTCCCTACAATATCCGTACTTCAAAAGATTGCTCGGAGTTCCGGCAAGTTTCTCTGACGTGGTAGCATTAGGAGAACGCCTTGAGTACTCCATAAGAATGGGGAAAATTCAGATTACTTCATATGATCAAGCTGGTGAAACTGAATACCCTTGTGACTATCAGAGTGAAGAAGAAGTTGTGATCAACTCAGTCATGCCAAAGATTGAATATCCTCGAAGCGAATCAGTGAATTTTGTTGGTTCATCACCTTATCAGAGATCAGTACCTCCCGTGGCTTGTTATACTGAACAGACAGCTGTGCCTGGGGCACTCTATCAGGAATCTTATGTCGCTTCCATTGCAAATCAGCGAACTCGTGGCCGAGGTTATCAGAATCAGCGTCAGAATCAGAGCAGACCTCGCAACAACTTGGAACGAAGGAATGGTCCTTTTCACCCAGTGCCTATGCCGTACAGCCAGTTGCTACCATCTTTGATTCAGAAGTCTTTGGTGGAACCTAAAGCTCTTAAGCCAGTTCCAGAACCTTACCCTCCAGGGTATAATCCCCACGTTCAGTGTGGTTATCATGGTGGCTCACCGGGGCATTCAACGGAAGATTGTAAAGCATTTCAGGCGAAGGTACAGCAGTTGATTGATCAGGATCGCATTTCCTTTCGAGAAGGTTTTCTGTTTGTTCATCCCTAACCGCTCAGCTGGCTAAGCTCATAGATTCAGCAGGGTATTCCCCAGCAAAAGCCAGTGGTTCAGACAGGCAGGCGCCTCAGCAGTGGCAGTTCTCAAGCTTTTATATCATTTGCATTTGTAGTTTCTTTTTCTGTTAGTTACTACCTGCGTTTTAACATTGTATGTTTCGAATGGTGATAATAATAAAGTGATTATGCATTTTTCTGAATTAATCATGTCGCTGTCGCTCATTTACTGCATTGCACTGACACTTGCATTTATTTCACTCCACTTTTTCGCTGTGACTAGCAAAGTTAGGAGGGAGGATGACGAAACTGAAACTCATAACCGATGATTGTATGCTTTCAGATAAGACCGTACCGATGACGTACAAGGCATTGTTTCAAATTCCCCAAACACTGGAGATATAAGGAGTTAGTCCCTTGCCAACCACTTCGAGCCATGAAGTAGAAGTTTTTTCGGACTTTTTAAACCCTCACATCTTAACCCGGGGCAGGGTAGTTGTCAGTTAGCTTGACCAAGCGTTCAAATCTTACAGAAGGATGTTGTCTTTCAAGGACCAATCAGTTTACACCTTCAAAGGTCAAATCTCACCAATCAGGAGTGAGACAGTTACAATCCTTTCGGAGCAATCAAGACAACCAGTGTCGCACGACTTTGTTCCAAAAGAAAGAAAGAAAGAAAGCCCGCTAAGTAAAAAGAGTGAAAAAGATGAGAAAGCTAATGCTTAGGCAAAAATCAGGGCATCCCGCTGGACTTCAAAAGAAATCGAAAAATCGAAGGAACTCAAAATGAGTCAGTCCAGGCAAAAGTTAGGGAATCAAAGGAATGAAAAGAAGGGATTAAAAAGAAATGTTCCCCAGCAAATCACAAAGTCGTGTACACAGACACGAAAGCGAAGAAGGAGTAGCTGTCACTCCAGAAAAGCTTGTGAATTCCTTAACTGTGGTTCTTACCATTCAACATACTTCTCGAAGAGGCGAGCGTTTGTGCCAGGTTAACTGAATCTTAGGATCGGAGAACATCACGTAGAAGGGGTGGGTACAAATCAAAATTTGAGCCAAATATCCTTTGTTTCACGAACCGTGAACCCGACCACGATACAACCCTCAAAAGACCTAATTGAGGTAGGGTTAGTCTGAAGCGCATTACGATAAGGTTGAGTAACCTGACTCCTTCTTGACTTGCTAGTCACATCCTTGTTGTATTTTTCACTGACCACGTAAGCACTACGTTTGAACTTTGATTCATTCGTCACTTTCAATCATATGCATGTAAATGAGTGACAGCTCGAAAATTTTTCAAAATCTGCATAACCACTGCATTAAGATTACCATTCGTGAACAGACAATTTTAATTGCAGGTTAGTAGTTGGCATGAAAGAAATTCCAACAGGAATAATCAAGCAGGACTGAGTAATCCAGCAATCTGAACCAGAATGGTGTATGTTGTGAAGCCCAATGAATCAGGGGCATTATCTTCCAGTAAGTTCGGAATCAGTCAGTCTGAGAACAAGTCCCGAAGTTCCAGTTGAGCAGGGGCAGTTTGTTTGAGAAGCAGTTGATCAGAAGTGCGTCTTCTTGAGAGCCATTCAGGGGCAATTATGCAGAGCGCTGAGATTTGAAAGCAGATGCTTCCAATGGATAATCAGATCGGGTTGAGTCGCTAGAACGCTCATTCAGGGGCAAGTCATCGCAGAGAATGTTGAAATCAACTGGGTTGTTAGGTGTTTAATTGGAGATTGAATTCTGTTGTCGTGCAAATGCCGGGGCAAGTATTCCCGAAGTATTCTCAAGGCAAGCTGTTCAGAGCAGGTATTCCCAAGAGTTAGATTGGGGCAAGGTGCATTGTACTGGGACAAGTTGTGCAAGCCAGTCTTTTATCCCCCAGCTGAGTGTACCAGGGGCAAGTCATTCAAACCAGCCTGTTTATCCCCAGCCGGAGCTGAGTATCGGGGAATCATGTCAATACCCTTATCGAAAACCTTTCAAATAAGAAGATCTTGTTGTCGTTGGATCATTATCCTGCAGTTTAAACCTGTTGCGTGTCAGTAACCAGTCGTTTCCAAAGTCCAGTTCTCGCCTGGCAAATCGGTAACCAGTTCTCGTCTGGCCCACCTTCCGTAAGCATCAGTTCCCGTCCTGGTGCAGTTTATTGTAAGCAGCAGTTCCCGTCCTGGTGCAGTTTATTGTAAGCAGCAGTTCCCGTCCTGGTGCAGTTTATTGGTAACCAATTCTCGTTCGGTCACCGTTTCTCCAAGAGTTGTATCAGTTCTCGCCTGGTACATGTCATCGCATAATCAGTCATCGTGTGTTTTAACCTATGTGTTATACCAGTTCTCGCCCGGTGTACGTTAGCTTTCAGCCAGTTCTCGCCTGGTTGTCTATACCTCAGCTTGTTGTCAAGTCAGCCCGTCTGGTTCAAAAACACAAAAATCAATTTTCCTAACCTATTTTCCTATCAGTTCTCGCCTGATAGTCTACCTTTGAATGCTAGTTCTCGTCTAGTATTTTCCACTGTGTACATAGTCCATGTTTATTCTAAACCAGAAAAGCGAAAAAAAAAAAAAAAACCTAAAAGGTGTCTGACACAATATTTCCCAATGACTCGCATGTCGTCATGTTCCCCGATACGAAGCTCGACGGATACCAGTGCTTCGAGTAATGTTTGAATTCCTCGCAGATGTTGTTAAATCAGAATTGCCACTCTTCAGCAGATGAAAGTTGCTTATTATCCCCGGAAGAGTCGAGATTGTCTTTTACCCCGTATCAGAGTAGGATCAGGAGTATCTTCAGCAGATTAAGATTGATATCCTTGATAGTAGGAGCATTTCCAGCAGAGTGCTGCGCGTAATCAACCTCAGTTTGGGTCAATCCTCGCAGAGCGCAATCAGTTGTCAATGTTTGAAGAGAGCGTTCCCGAGCAGAGTTGTCTTTCTTTCCCCAGTGAAGTCGTCAAGCAGGGTTGCCTTTTCATTTCTCCAGCAGGGCAGTTATCCCCAGCGGATTTGATTTCTCGTTGCCAGCATTTATTTTGCTGAGGTGGTTCTGTGACTTCAGGTCATCCCCAGTAGAGTTGGCGTTTCCTTCGGCATTTATTTTGCCAAGTGGTTTTCAGACCTGATGTTCTCTGGCAGCTCGAGCCTGCATTAGCATTTGCATATATAGTCATAGCATTTATACAGGCATATAGCATATCCATGCCGTCTGGGCCTCGCATTTTCAAACAAAACGCATAGCATTTACATATCATATAGGACATTGCATCATTTCAAGCATACGCATGTCGAAACATAGACCAAGATGGTTGCCTATTGGATTTCGAATTTGTTCACCTGCAGAGTTGTGTGGTTCAGCTTCTCGTCTTCGCCAGCGGAGTGATTCTTCATTTGGGTGTTACGTCAGCATCGAAAAAACAACAACAACAACAACAAAGATTGACACATATCAGACTTCTGAAGCTGCCCCCTTTGTCAAAACAGGTACCAGGCAGTTCCATTCAGATTTCCTCAGGAGAATTGTCCTCAAGTTCGCATTGAACTGTGAGTTGACCAGATTTGATCCCATGAGAGAGATGGGAATCAAGGTGTTTGCTTTACGAAGCATTATTTCAATACTTGTGGCGTCACACAGGTGTTGAAAAGGAGAAGAAAATGTTATCAGAAAATTGACCAGATGTTGCCGTTACAACCAAACTTCAGTTTATTGGAAGTTATTCCTCAAGCAGCTTTGCAGTATATTCCCGCGGTTGGCAAATTTCAGGGTTCCATTTTGTATTCAACCGTCATCTACCTTGAATGTTTGAAGGCTGAGCGCTCTTCACCCATTCAGGTCGAAGCCGCTTGAATAGGGGCAGCTGTTGCACCCCAAAATTTGACCAACCGGGTCTCGCATTTGGCTCGATGTTTCGACGCATAACCGCATTCGCATCTGCATATTGCATACATTGCATATTTTTCATTTGTTTTGATTTTATCAGGGATCACAGCTCCCGTCTCGTGTTTCAGGTGTTTTTGATCAGTAGAATCGATTTTTGGGATTTTTTCGGTGCCCGTTTATTTTTACCGATTATTTTTGTGTCGTTCGGTGCTCATTTTGTCCCTCTGGGAATTGTGGTGATTTTTCTGGATTTTTATAGGATTTTTTAGGGTTTAAATAGCTTTTAAATCATTTTTAGGATTTAATAGAATTTTTGATATTTTTAATTCTTTTTAAATCATTTTTTAGCATTTTATAGAATATTAATAGATTTAATTCATTCTTAGAATATTATTAGAATTTAAATAGATCTTAAATAGTTTTAATTCTTTTTAGTAGTTTTTTTCTTTTATAGAATTTAAATGAATAATAGTTTTTTTAGATTTTTAATATAGATTTCTCATTTTAAAATAGAGTTTTCTTTTATAGAAATAATAAGTAAATAGATTTTTCATATTAGATATTAATTAGGTTAATAGGAATTAGAGTTTTCTTTTATAAATGATAGTCTTTTTTTAGATTTTAATATAGGTTTTAGATTAGTTTAGATTAATTAAGATTAGTTTAGTTAATTGAGATTAATTAGGATTAGATGATGATTGGGCTTTAATTCTGCTTTTCAGTTTTTTTGCAGCTTTTTTTCAGTCATTTTCGTTTTGGGCTTAAGGCAGCCAAGGCCCAGTTTGGTTGTTTGTTCAGCAAGTGGGTTTTATTCAGAAAAAAAAGTCCAGCAACGTCCAAATTCATTCCAGATATTTCCAGCTTCTTCCAGATCCTTCCAGAGCACGCCAGCGAATCCCAGTCTCATAAATAGCGCCACGTGTTGTGAAAAGAGAGGCCCCACTTCGCTGCACTCACAGCACGCCACGTATCGCCCTCAACCCTCTCTCTCTCAGCCACGCGTGGGACACGCGTCCCACATGCAGAGAAACCCTCCACTTCCTCTCCCACGTGTCCACACCGTAACCTTCACCAGAAGAGCCTCGCCGGCCGGCCTGCATGGCCGGCGGCCACCACCAATCCCCCACCGGCGAACACAAATCCCCAGACTCCGTTCACCTGCATCCTCTTCCTCCCTTCATCATCCTTAACCTCCTCTCATCCAACTTCTCCGGCCACCACAAACTCCAGAATCCGGCGACCTTCCTCTTCAACCTACCACCATCGTTCTCAACCATCAACCACCAGAAACTAAGCTAACATCATCATCATCTTCACGCATCAACTCTCCAGATTCATTCAACGCAAACCCTCAGCGTCCACGAACAACCTTCAAGAATCAGTTCCAGAAACGTCTTCAATCGTCATCTTCAGAAGCAAGCTCCAATGAAATCTCAGTTCAACAATTGTTTTTCCAGAAATCTTCCCTCAACGATCTCCAGCCTTCATCAGTTTTGTTCAGACGAACATTCATCATGCCTACAACGTTTTCAAGATCTAACAAGATCTTCTACCAAACGCGAACCAACTCCAGATCCATTCAAAAAATCCAATCCATAACACTCATCACTTTCGTCAAGAACACCGTTCCTCCTTCAACATCTTCAGAAGATCCTCAACGCCTTCATCAACTGTTCATCATACTTCCTTCATTTTCCAGATCCTGATCCACCCGTTCGTGAACCTTCAGAAACCTTCAAGAACTTTCTTCCACATGCATCTTCACGAACTCACTCCTAGATCTTCAAGCCATGGTTCAGTCTGCGCATCCAGAGGTCATATCAATGGCGTTGCAGTTGGTGTTTTGTGAGATTGAAAACGAGATGAAGGAGAGTGAGGCTGAGAAAGGTTGAGAGAGGATCGGAGATGGCGGCGGAGGAAGTTAGAGACAGATCTAGGGTTTGTTTCTTCAGAAACTGAGAAGGGAGAAGAGGAGGAGAATGGGCCTCAGGGCCCAATTACAATTTTTTTGGCACACCTCCCTCCGTTTTTGGCAATTCTGGGCCTGGGGCCCAATTGTTTTTGCCAGCACGCCCCAGACTACACGCACCCCCCTCCCAATATTTTGTTTTTTTCTGGATTTCCTTTGGGCTGGGCCCTTCAGTTTATTTTCATTTTTGCTGATCACTAACCCCTGTAATAGCCATATACACCCCCAGCCCCTTTCTTTGAATTTTCTATTTTTATTATTTCTTTTTTTTTAGAAAATTGTGAAAAGAAAAATATCAAAAGAAAAAAAAGAAATAGAAAAAAGAAATAAGAAAGAAAATATTATGAAAATAGAGAAAAAGAATTTGAAGAGAAAAAAAGAAATAAAGAGAAAAAAAAGATATTTGAAAGTGGAGAAAAATATGAAAAAAGCATAAAAGAAAAAAATCTTTGAGAAAAAAAGAAGTGAAAAGAAATATTGTTGAAAAATAAAGAGAAAAATAGAGAAGAAATAGAGAAAAATATTTTGAAAAAAAGAAAAAAATATTAAAGTGTCGATTTAATATTTTTAGAGTTCATTTTCTTTTAGGGATATTTTCGTAGACTTTATGTTACGACTTTTAGGATAGAATTAGAGGCCCATTTGTTAGGGGGCTATTTTCATTCGATTTTTCCAAGATAGAATAGGATAGCGTTTCCTAGGAGATTTATTTCAGTATTCAACCCGTTGTAATCATTTTTCAGAGATTAATAAAACGAGATTTGAGCTGTGGTCCGATAGTAGCCGAACTACAGCTGCTCTGATTCTTCGTACCAGACGAAGATATGTAGGCATAGGATGCGATATCCTAGCGAGCACACTAACGACTAACTTTTGTTCTTCGCGGCTGTGCGATCGAGACTTTCCCGCTGACGACTAATTGAGTACCCATTTTTCTCTCTTGCCCAAGTGCATTTGAGACTCAGCCATAGTTTGGACCATAGGTTCCCGACCCTGTGAAACCAGTTGTTTTTCTCACTGCTGTGTGAGAATGTTTGTTTAGCCGTAGTTAGTCTGAACTACGTAAGGCTATGATCTTCCATCCAGTGGAAGTACGTAGGCACAAGACGCGAGGTCTTGGCGAGCCAATTTTCCCCGTAGTCCCGAACTACTTTGACTCTGACTTTCTCTCTTGAGAATACGTAGGCATAGAGTGCGACGCTCTATCGAGTCAGTTCCCTTCCCTTTAGATTTAGCAGCCGTAGATAAGTTTGTTTTGCATCCAGTAGACAACCAAGCAAGCGTGGATCCCGTCGAGTACGACGGACGTGAGGGGTGCTAATACCTTCCCCTTGCGTAACCGACTCCCGAACCCAGGCTATGGTTGCGATGACCATACCTTTTCCCCGTTTTTTGCGAGGTTTACTTCGAGCGTTTCCTTTCCCGCTCTGAGGGATAAATAACGCACGGTGGCGACTCTTCTGTCAGCCGGCGCCGATTTTCGCAGTAGCGACAGGTTGATCGAGTGTAGTCGTGAAAACTTTTACCGTTATCGATTGGAGTCTGTGATACTGGGAACCGTAGTACCTTTACGCCATCTTGACCTTATATAGGACGTAGTGCGGGAACTATATGGGAGTAGTCCTACAATGGTTGCTACGCGATGCTACACTTAAAAGAGGTTCTCTTGAGAATATTATTGACCCTCGAGTCAGTCGGGAAATCGATAATATCCGAAAGATGGACTGATGACTTTGGGCACTGATTTAGAACCCTTGTTCTGCAGGTACAATCAACCTATAGTACATACCTCTTTGGGAAGGGTAGACCTTGACTCCATTCATTATTCCTCTAACTTAGGACCTTTTGTTTGCTTATGTGTATTTGTGCTTCGCATCCATAAAGCATCATATCATTTCTAGTTTCAAGGAATTCAGCAGTCCTTTGCAAATTCGAAAAGCCTTACATTTTAAAGTCTAAAATTTTTTTCCAACTTTCTTAAAAAGCGATATTCGCAATCGACCGTTGAAATTCTTGAAACCATTGCATGGCATCAGCATCACATTTTTGCATTGCATTTGTCCCCCAGTTTCTCATTCTCTGTTCTCTCGTCTTCCAGTGTACCTTTGAGTCGTCAAGCTGATTCCTCGACACAGATACCAGACCAGGGCTAATTATAGACGTAAGATGTCAGAGCAAGAGGCATATAATGTAGAGATCTGAATGGATATCGATGAGTTGAAATCAGGCATGACCAAACTCACCGAGATGCTCCAAGTACTGATTTCCAGAGGAGAGTCACCTCAAAGGACCGTCATTCAGGAAGTTTCGGATGTTGATCCACCTCTTGTTCCAGTACCACCATCTACTTGGCCCGAGCTTGGTTTACCTCCTAACTATTCTCCGCCTATTGCATCGTCTGCTACAATTGGTCAGACTGTCAGACCGGTTTTTCAAGCTCCCGTCCTTACCGAGACTAGACCTGTGGTCCACACTGTTAACCAAACTATCCGAGCTCCCTTTGAGAATCCTCTATATGAGCATAATGTTGCCAGTGTTCAAGGGGAAGACCATGAAGATTTTGTTGAGCCTGAGATTACCCGTGAACAGTATCAAATCATCAATAAGAGACTCCAAGTTGTTGAGGGTACTGATTTCTTCAATATAGATGCCGATAATATGTGCCTAGTCTCCGGTCTCGTTATGCCTGCCAAATTCAAGACTCCTGAGTTTGTGAAGTATAAAGGTCACTCATGTCCAAGAGCTCATCTGGTCATGTACTTTCGAAAGATGGCGGCCTACACCAACAATCAGAAATTGCTCATCCATTGCTTTCAAGACAGTTTGAGTGGTGCTTCTCTCAAATGGTATATGAACTTAGAGCATAACAGTGTCTGTTGCTTTCAAGATCTCGCTAACGCTTTCATGAAACAATACAAATACAACCTGGATATGACTCCCGATCGCCGTCAATTACAAAATATGTCTCAAAATGAAAAAGAGTCATTCAAGGAATATGCTCAGCGTTGGAGAGAGTTAGCTTCTCAAGTTGAACCCCCTATAGCAGAAAAGGAATTAACTGGATTGTTCATGGATACTTTGTCCCCTTTCTATTGGGAAAAGATGATCGGGAATGTCTCTTCAAGTTTTGCAGATTTGGTGACTATTGGTCAGAGGTTAGAAGAAGGTTTGAAAAATGGTAAAGTATCCAAAACTGTTGAATCTTCTAATGGTGCAAAGAAACCCTACGGGAATTTCCATAAGAAGAAGGATGAACAGGCCAATGCTGTCATAACTGAATCAAGGAAGCCTCGCCAGGGATCTCAACCTGTTAGTGCTCCACAGCCAGCTCAGACTCCTCAACGCCCAGTTATCAGACAAGACCAGAATCGGAACAAGGATCACTTTGATCCTATTCCCATGACTTACACAGAGTTGTATCCTGACTTAGTTCGACAAGGGCTGATCACTACAAAGGCTTTACCACCTCCTCTTAATCCTCCAGTTGGATTTAGGGCTGATCTAAAGTGTGCTTTTCATGAGGGTTCCTTAGGCCACGACTTGGAGCATTGTTTTGCATTGAAAGCTAGGGTGCGTGAACTGATTAGAGCCGGAATACTTGATTTTACTGATAGTCGTCCGAGCGTCCAGACAGATCCCTTGCCAACACATCAGAATTGAAGCTTTGTCATTGGGCCTTTTTTTTCTCGTTGTTTGCATTTTCCTTATTTTGTTTAAGTTGTTTGCTTTCAATTATGTTTGTACTTTCATTAATGAAATAAGCATTGCGACTTTTGATTCAATTCATTTCCGTCCATTTATTTGCATCTTTATGCTTTATTTTACAAATGTTTACTTCTTGTCTAAAATTTTGATATGCTAAGATCGGAGGGAGGATGATGAAAATGTTATACCCATAATTGCTGTCAGTATGCTTTCGATCAAACCTTGTTGACGATGTAAGGCATTGTTTCAATTCCCAAACACTGGAGAAATAAGGAAGTTAATCCCTCGTCACCCCCTTCGGGCCTAGAAGTTGGAGTTTCTTTCGTTACAAAAAACCCACAATTTTAACCTTGGGATGGGTAGTTCTCAGTTAACTTGGTTGTGTGTTCATACGATACACCTTTCATTAACAAATTTTCCTTCGCACACGTCAAACAAGTGTCGAAGATGTTTTCTAATCAAAAGGTCGATGATGGTTCACCGTAATCATTAAAATCAAACAGTCACTTTCCTTCACACAAAAAAAATAATATAAAAAAAGCAAAAGAAGCCCGCTAAGTCAAAACCTATGAAGGAGACTTAGGCAAAACTGGGGCATCCCGCTGACTGTAAACTCTAAAATAAACAGTTTAGGCAAAATTTAGGGATAATACAAAGAGATTTTTAAATCCTTATCTTGAAAATCCTTAATGTCAAAACAATCAAATGTTATAGGGGAGTAGTGGCTGCCTTTTCATAGGTCCCTTTGACTTCTGAATCATCACTGCTACGATCAATGAAATCCCTAACTTATGGGAACCTGAATGCATAGTATGAGTTAACTGAGCATAGGACTGAAGATCATCACGTAGATTGGGTGGGTACAAATAAATTTTGAGCCTTTATCTTTTGTTTCATAAACCGTGAACCAGGCCACATTACAACCCTCAAAAGACCTAATTGAAGCAAGGTTATTTTGAAAGTATACTACAGCAAGGTTGCGTAACCTGACTCCTAAAGATCTTTGTGAATCATTTTTTTTGGTAGTACACCTTTGTTTTAAACTTTGAGCATCTTGAACCGTTGTGTTCTGACTAACAACTCATGTATTTTCCATCTTTCAAAAATAATTTTGATTTCAAAAGTCGCATGAACTTTGCATTACCATGTTTGTATGAATATTTTTGTTTGCAAACTGGCTTTCCTCTAAGGAATTTTCAAACAATGAGAAACTTGGTCAAGTGATCTTATCAGGGGAAAATTCCTTTTATATCCTGTCAAAGAATCAGTTCAAGATTTGTTCAAGGAAATATCTTCTCAGATTTGGTTTATCCAGAGAATTGTTCAAGACTCAGACTGGGGCAAGCCCTCCGAGGATACAGCAAAACAGTCGATTCCACGAATCAGACAGCTGAAGCAACTATCAGTTCATTTGACCTGGGGCAGTTTACTCGCATAATCCCTAAGCAGTTATTCATCATTCCTACACTGACTATCAACTTGATACAGTTTAACAGAATGACAGTGATCTCCGTGTTAAGGAATCAGTCCTCCAGTTTTGTCATCTCACAGAAAGAGTCGAGTCTTGTCGTCGACGTCTGCATTTGCATTTGATCATATGTCATAGCATAATTCCTATACATGTGCACATCTTGGGTGCTTTACTCCCCATTTACATTTCTATCTTGGATGCTTTACTCCCCATTTACATTTCTATCTTGGGTGCTTTACTCCCCATTTACATTTTTATCTTGGGTGCTTTACTCCCCATTTACATTTTTATCTTGGATGCTTTACTCCCCATTTACATTTTTATCTTGGGTGCTTTACTCCCCATTTACATTTTTATCTTGGGTGCTTTACTCCCCATTTACATGTCTATCTTGGGTGCTTTACTCCCCACTTACCTTCTATCCTTGGGTGTTTTATCCCCCATGTACCTTTATCCCGGGTGTTTTATTCCCCGTTTACCAGATATTCCTGGGTTTACCTAACATCATGGTGTTTTACCCCCATTTACTTTTTTTTTCCCTGAGGTCGTGTTTTACTCGCGTCTTACCTTGTGGGCAAAATTTATTTACTTGGCATCATGGGTGTTTTATCCCCATTTGCGTTTTTCTCCTGAGCTCGTGTTTTACCCGCGTCTTACCTTGCGTACAATTTCTAATTTACTTGGCACCTATCAACAATTCTGTGTCGTGTCTATCCGACGTTCTTCCAGATATGACATGTCTTCTTCCCTAGTGCAATTCCTCGATGGGTCGTCCCCTGTGACGTTGTTTCGTCTGTATCCGTGCATTTGTCATTTTCATCATACGCATCATATCAGATTCATATCATATTTAGCATTATAGTTCGTTTTGTTTTGTCCATATCATTGCATAGCACTGCGTCTAAAGGCAAAATTTTTGGTTATCTGTATTTAAATCCCTCCACCATGATTTCTCGAGTCTCCGTTGCTCAAATCACCCGGTGAAGTTATTTAAATAGGGGCAACTGTAATACCCCAAATTTTGCCCTAAGATTTGTCGACGCATTTCATTGCATTTTTATTGCATTTAATCAATTACTAACAAATTTGTGTAGTCATTTGACTTTTTGCAGGTAAATATCATATGACATGCATTTTTTTTCTAAAAAGTAAAAATGGCACAATTGGCAAGAGGACATGTGTAAGGAGTTGTGAGTGTGAGAGGTTGAGAGTTCGAATCTCTTACCGTTATTTCTTTTATTTCATCTATTACTGTTGTTTTTTTTTCCTTCATCTATTACTGTTGTTTCTTTTTCTTCATCTTTTACCGTTATTTCTTTTTCTTCATCTATTACCGTTATTTCTTTTTCTTCATCTATTACTGTTATGTTTATATATTTATAATTTTTAAAATTGTTAGAGTTTATATATATAAGATTAATTTTTGATCGAATTATATCGATACGATGTTTGCACATTTGTGTGCATGACGCGTGACATTTGTGTTAGTTCGATCTGGTTGCGATGATCGCATTTTTGTGTGAGCAATAATACTGTTTTTTTGCTTAATTTCTTTTTCTTTGCGATAAATTTTGTTTCGTCCGATTTAGATCTGGTTGCGCTGAGCGCATTTCTGCGTTAGCAACATTGTTGGGTTATTTGGCACATTTAAAATTCATTATTGTTTTATTATTATTATTATTATTATTATTATTATTATTATTAGTATTATCATTATTTATTATTATTATTATTATTAGTATTATTATTATCATTATTTATTATTATTATCATTATTATTATTATTATTACTATTATTATTATTATTATTATTATCATTAATTTATTAAAACTTGTTATAATATAAAAATCTGTTTTTTTAAAATAAATAACATTAACATCTTTTCCAAATTAATATGAAAACCTATTATTTTTAAGAAAAACTTTTTTTTAGATAAATTTAAAATAATAACTAAAATCTTTTTTAAAACAATAACTAGAACCGTTTTTTTAAAAAATATATAATAGTAACATTAAACCTTTTTTTTAAAAATAAAACCTTTTTGTTAGATAATTAAATTAAGACTATTTTTGAAATTTTTTTTTAATAATATTAAAACCTCTTTTTTAACTTAAATCAAAAGCTTTTTTATATATCACAAATAAACAACAAAGAATATCTATAACTTTCGCACTTTCGTTTCATAACTCGTCTGATTACTGTCTGACTCTGTCTACTAACTTTGTGTATTCAATGTGCAGCTTGTTACGTTGCTATTAGCTATTTTAATGTGTTTTTCAATTCAAGTTGTATTATAATTGTATCTGTTTCTCATTTGTAACTTCGCGAACAAATTATCGCGTTTACCTTTCCGCACTTTAATTTATGTTGTTTGTATGGTTTAAATTCGCGCATTTGCATCGTTAATTTGTCCCATTGCATTCCTCCGAAGGATTAGGTCTAGCCGTTTGGCCGCCACGCCAATAGTCCTCAAAACTTCAAACCCTTACAAACCCTAACTTTTCACAAATGTCTCGCCGTGGACAAAATTACAAAACTACCCCTAGCTTTAGGTCAAAGAGTCGCCGCACTCATTTTAGGGTTTCCCGCCGCGGAATCCCTGACCTAACCCTAATGCACTTAACAATTTATAACATAGAGATCGGAGTTTAAGACTCCATGTAAGTGTGTCCTTAAGATGCGTTTATTCCCCTTGAGACCTTGACCACAGTCAAGAAGTCTCTAACCTCCCTTTTGAGGGGAACTACAGTTACTCTGATTCCATTCCCGTAAGGATATGTAGGCACAAGATGCGATTTCTTGCCGAGTAAACTTAGAATTAACCCCTAGGTCTTTTTTAATTTTCAATCCTTTGTATATACCCTAAAGCAAAATAATTAATGAAATAAAAAAAAAAACAAAAGGTTCCCGTAGAGTACTACGGAAGTTTAGGGTGCTAATACCTTCCCTAAATTTAACCAACCCCCGAACCTTAGATCTCTCCCTTTTAGGTTTTTCCTTTCTTTAACCTTTCCTTCGGATAAATCAAAGACCGGTTGTAAATGAATTAAGATTCAAGTTAATCAATAGCTTGACATCCAAATTTCACCGCAACAATATTCGTCAAGGTATTCCTATAATCATTAATATCAAAATGTCATAGCTCCTAAGGTTTGTGTCCATGGGAGACGCTTAAGCGCTCCCAGCGTGATGAGTGATCAGTGCATATTTATGCATTTTCTACTATATTTTTACTTAGGCATTTCTTTACTTTATCTTGATTATTTTTATGTTTTATTTTGTTTTTATATTTTATTTTATTTTTGGCTTAATTTGATTTCCGCACTTATTTTTCAGCTTTAGCAGTCTGCACGGAAACGATCATAACTGGAGTTCAGGAAATCCGTTTGAGGCGTTCTAAAAATCGCCGGAAAGCTAAGAGAGAGAGCTACGACTTTCGTGTTGGAGTCGATGTCAGATTCAGAGCCCAAAATTCCAGAATTCCGTTTGAAGTTACTGCATTAGAATTTTATTTTAGTGTTGGGTCATGTATTGGGCCTGGGTTATGTTTTCAACCCAGTTGGGTTATGACCCGAATTTGCTTTCTTTTTAAAGGAAAAATACTCGTGTTACTGTTCACCTAGTTACATTTTCACGAAAAATACATTCGGAGCTTTGAGAGAACCATGGAGAGCTAATTCCTTAGAGTCATTCTTATGTAATCGCGTTCCAACGCTTTGAGGTTTTTACTTTATCAATCTAATTCGTTTCTCTTTCAACACAGTTCTATGAATTGCTTTTGATTAATCTATTAGTTTATAGAATTGTTTTGATTAAATTCGTATGATTGCATCCTTAACTTTTATTCGCCGTTACGTCGCTTTGTCGTTAATTCGCGTTTATAATTCGTGTTTCCTTAACTCACGAAAACTTAATCCGTTTGCTTAATTTGGAATATAGGATTGTTAATCTAGTTTATGTCTTTTGCGCTTGTTAATTGACATAGGAATCGAATAGAGATTGAAATCACTTAGAAAATTGGTAAGGTAGAAACCCGTGATAAGCCCGAACCGAATACAGTAGATTGACTTATTTTGATAATCACTTATTTTAACCGCTTAATTGCATTTTCTTTATTTATCCGATCAGAAACCAAACCAACTCCAACTCCATTTCGAATTTGGTAGATCAATCACATAAAAGAATCCTTGAGACGATATCTGAGTTGAATTGTCGCTGTATTACGTTTTCATTAAAAACACTCGTTTTGATCCGCGCGCAACAACTGATCAATGAGCTAGGCCCTCCACGACGGAGAGATGGATTGGGCAGAACCCGTGTGATGAGCGGGACAGAGCAGTATATAAATAAATAAATAAATAAATAAATATATATATATATATATATATATATATATATATATATATATATATATATATATATATATATATATATATATATATATATATATATATATATATATATATATATATATATATATATATATATATATATATATATATATATATATATATATATATATATATATATATATATATATATATATATATATATATATATACATATATATATATATATATTTATACATATATATATAATATATATATATATATATATATATATATATATATATATATATATATATATATATATATATATATATATATATATAATATATATATATATATATATATATATATATATATATATATATATATATATATATATATATATATATATATATATATATATATATATATAATATATGTATATATAATAATATATATATAATATATGTATATATAATATATATATATATATATATATATATATATATATATATATATATAATATATGTATATATATATATATATATATATATATATATATATATATATATATATATATATATATATATATATATATATATATATATATATATATATATATATATATATATATATATATATATATATATATATATATATATATATATATATATATATATATATATATATATATATATATATATATATTATATATATATATATATATATATATATATATATATATATATATATATATATATATATATATAATATATGTATATATAATATAATATATATATATATATATATATATATATATATATATATATATATATATATATATATATATATATATATATATATATATATATATATATATATATATATATATAATATGTATATATATATATATATATATATATATATATATATATATATATATATATATATATATATATATATAATATGTATATATATATATATATATATATATATATATATATATATATATATATATATATATATATATATATATATATATATATATATATATATATATATATATATATATATATATATATATATATATATATATATATATATATATATATATATATATATATATATATATATATATATATATATATATATATATATATATATATATATAAGAATCTTAATCGGTTGAATAAGTAAATAAAATAATTAATTATTTAATTGAATATGTGCTTAAATATAAGTGGATGTCAAGATAATCCATTTCGAAATAATGAGAATTTTAAATGATTATCATTTTATATATAGGCTATGATCTCAAATATATCATGCTATAAGAAAATTATCTCTTTTTCTCCCCATTCGAAGAGTTTTCAAGACATTACGAGTACCGGTTGAGAAAAATCCACAAGCCAACCAGTGTCAAACACTTGTCTCTACACTTTTGTATTTTAGAATTATCGTTGTCATTGTCTAAAAATCTTTCTCATTATATTCGTCAAGGTATTCCTATAATCATTAATATCAAAATGTCATAGATCCTAAGGTTTGTGTCCATGGGGAGACGCTTAAGCGCTTCCAGCGTGATGAGTGATCAGTGCATATTTATGCACTTTCTCCTATATTTTTACTTAGACGTTTCTTTACTTTATCTTGATTATTTTTGTGTTTTATTTTGTTTTTATATTTTATTTTATTTTTGGCTTAATTTGATTTCCGCACTTATTTTTCAACTTTAGCAGTCTGCACGGAAACGATCATAATTGGAGTTCAGGAAATCCGTTTGAGGCGTTCTAAAAATCGCCGGAAAGCTAAGAGAGAGAGCTATGACTTTCGCGTTGGAGTCGAAGTCAGATACGGAGCCCAAAATTCCAGAATTCCGTTTGAAGTTACTGCATTAGAATTTTATTATAGTGTTGGGTCATGTATTGGGCCTGAGTTATGTTTTCGACCCAGTTGGGTTATGACCCGAATTTGCTTTCTTTTTAAAGGAAAAATACTCGTGTTACTGTTCACCTAGTTACATTTTCACGAAAAATACATTCGGAGCTTTGAGAGAACCATGGAGAGCTAATTCCTTAGAGTCATTATGCTGTAATCGCGTTCCAACGCTTTGTGGTTTTTACTTTATCAATTTAATTCGTTTCTCTTTCAACACTATTCTATGAATTGCTTTTGCTTAATCCGTTAGTTTATAGAATTGTTTTCATTAAATTCGTATGATTGCATCCTTAGCTTTTATTCGCCGTTACGTC
>OZ012739.1:315770713-315801748 GCA_963859935.3 Lathyrus sativus
TGCCATCATCAGAGAAATGGATAAAGATCTGTGAGGTTTTGCTGGTAGGGAGAAAAGCTCATTCGCGGTTGAATCCATGGATCCTTCACACACTGATGGTTCTTACTCGAAAATCTTTCTGGAAAATCAAAACACGAAGGTTGGTGAAAGAACGTCTTACGAATGTTATTGAAGATCGCTGGGAAAGGTTGAAGGTTGATGAACGTCGAGTTGAAGACGACGAAGAACTTGGAGGCACTTTTGAAGAAAACGCGTAGGGATCTTGGAGATCTTGCAAATTCTGGACAACTCTACAAAGATCGAGATGAAGGTGGACGAATGTTCTTCGTTGATGAGTTCTGGATGAAGAACGAGGGTTATCTGGAGAATCATGAAGAACGCGATGAAGGTTGAATCAGTTCTGGAAAAACGCATGAACCTTGCGGAACGCGATGAGATGAACGTGATGATTGTTGATGAGTTCTGGGAGAGTCTCCCAAGATTGATGAATCGGGGATGAGGAGGATGATGAAGATTGTTGAGGACTTTGGACGAACACATCAAGATCTGAAAAACGCTTGAACATTGATGAACCTGGACGAAGATCTTGAAGATCTTCTAGAAAACGGTTGAAGACTGATGGTGATTTCTGGAAACGATTGCAAGAACATGATGTTGTTGGTGAAGATTTGATGATCGTTTTCTGGAAAATCTGATGAGATTTCTATGAAGTTCGTGATGGAAGGATGCAGATTCCGGTGAGTTCGAGAACTCCGGCGACGTTTACCGGCGACCGTTGCGGCGGCTGCATGGCCGGCGGCGGGGTCTCCGGCGAGGGATGGTGTGAAGATAGGTGTTACGCATGCAGCATGGGGGAGAGACGGTGAAGCCAAGTGGCGTAAGGTGAGTGTGAGGTGGGGGTTTCTCAGAGCGAAACGTGGCGTGTGGTGAGGAGGAAACGTGGCAATTGAAGTGGGGCCTTTTATAGTGATGACACCTGGACTGGTAGACTGTGTCGCTTGCGCGAAAATGAGGTGCCGGCACAACAGAAGAGTCGCCACCTTTCGTTATTTATCCCTCGGAGCGGGAAAGGAAACGATCGGAAAAACCTAACGAATAAGGGTAAGACAAGGTCATCGCAACCATTGTCTGGGTTCGGGAGTCGGTTACGCAAGGGGAAGGTATTAGCACCCCTCACGTCCGTCGTACTCGACGGGATCCACGCTTGTTTGTTTACTTGGACGGGTTGGTTTTATTCTATCTACCTATCAAGGCTGGCTGAAAAAGAAAAGAAAAATGACTCGGCAAAGCGTCGCGCTTTATGCCTACGTATTCTCATCAGAGAATGAGAAATCAGAGTCAACGTAGTTCGGCCTACGAAGGGTTATGGGGGAAGGTAGCTCGCCAAGACTTCACCATCTTGTGCCTACGTACTCTCAACAGGCATGAGAGATCAGAGCTCACGTAGTTCGGGAAACTACGGTTTATTTCCTGTTTTGAAAGAAGTGTTTTTTATTGTGTTTGCGATTTCAACCGCACTAGAGACTATGACCTGAGAGTGAATGCGTCGCATGTCACCCAAAGGGTACCATACTAAACATCCAGACTGTGGAAAAGAAACTCTCCCACAATCCTTTCTCAGATAGCTTAAGGCTCGTAACGTACGAAAGAAATCATTCATGATTACTGTATCTTAAACTGTTTTGAGATGAGAAGAGAACAGGCCCAACTAGGAGGGAGACTATCAAGTCCTACTGTTATCATGCCATGGATTCATCCTATGGTTGAGGTTTGAACAGGGAACTCCTAGAAGTTGTCATGCATAGGTTTCAACCTAAAATTCTATCATCAAATCCTTATCAAAGGAAATGAGAGTCCTAAGGGATCATGTCAATGATACACCAGAACAGACAAAGCATCAGCTTAACAGTAAAATGCATGCAATGCAAGTGAGGGAGGAAATGTGTGTGGGGCTTCAGCCTCCACAAGCTCATCTCAACCTCAAGCCAGTCATGAAATAACAGTAATCATACTGAAAAATAAACAACATGCTATCAAGCAATAAACAGTAAACTGCAATCATACAGATAAAAGAAATGAAATACCATCCATGTTTGAGAAAGAAATTATCTACATCTAAGCTCTCCCTAATCCTAACCCTAAAAACAAAACCCTAATCTACCTCTAAGCAAAGCCCTAAAGCAAAACCCTAATCAAAAGAAATCAATCCCAGTCTTCAAGCTTCAAAACAAGCTTACCAAAGAAAGGGAGCTAAGTAGGCAGACTCATAGTGCCTTCCTCAGGAAAGCACTAGGAGGCTTATACTTAGGACTCATATCCCATGTGGCTCAACAACTGTGATTGGTTTACGTTCCTCCTCAGGAGAAACTAAACTCACATGAAGGCTCCAACATCATTGGATACTTGAGAAATCCTACATGAACTAAGGGAACTAAGTGGACAGACCCATAGTGCCTTCCTCAGGAAAGTACTAGGGGGCTTCCACTTAGGAATCATATCCCATGTGGCTCAACAACTGTGATCGGTTTACATTCCTCCTCAGGAGAAACTAAACTCACATGAAGGCTCCAACATCATTGGATACTTGGGAAATCCTACATGAACTAAGGGAACTAAGTGAACAGACCCATAGTGCCTTCCTCAGGAAAGTACTAGGGGGCTTCCACTTAGGAATCATATCCCATGTGGCTCAACAACTGTAATAGGTTTACATTCCTCCTCAGGAGAAACTAAACTCACATGAAGGCTCCAACATCATTGGATACTTGGGAAAGAGGTGAGAAGAGAGAATGAAAGACATTCATAGTGCCTTCCTCAGGAAAGTACCATGAACTTCCCTCAGACTCCAGGGTCTCAAACCTCACAGAAAGAGAGCAAACTCCTAGACTAGGACCTCCATCCATGCATCCTTGCAAGCTCCAACCTCTCAACCTCTGGGTCTTGATCTTCAATCTTCTCCTTCATCATGCTCCTTCAACAAGGTCTTCAAAGCAAACCAAGCCCCACAACAATCCCCCAAAGATAAACCCCAAAGATAGACAATCAACACAAAACATGCCACACAAACAGCCCATTCAGAAAATACTCTGAAAATACTAAAGTCACAGGGAAAAATCTAATATTTATCCACAAAGGTCCATTACACCTACCCATAATACCCCTATAGTCCCATACTCAAAATCAAACTAAAACTTCTAAAAGAAATGAACTATTTCACCTATGTTAAACCTAAACCCTAATTTTAATCACTCTAATCTCACCTAATCAAACCATCTAAAAATTAATCCTAAAATTGTGAATTAAATCCTATGAGGAAGCTAAAGTCCTAAGTGAAATATCCTAAAAAGAATGGACCCTAAATCTAAGGGGAGCTAATTGAACTAAAATCAACAAAATGAAGTATCAAACTAAATCACTTAAAAAGCTATTTAAATGAAAAATATACTAAAAATGTTAAAACAAAATAAAATGCTATTTCTATTATTTTCTAATTTTCTTAACAGAATTATAAACCTAATGCAAAAAGAAGCAATTAAAAATACACATTTTTCATTTACTTATGAATTTTACAAAATTAGGAGAAAATAAAAGAAATAAAAAGGAAATAAAGGAATGAAATGGGGAGGGGGTGTCTCTAGCAGATGCGCCTAGTTCAATTGATCAGATGGGCCAGGAAAGGGGGGTTCAATTAGTAAGCGTGCGCAGGGCCCATGATATTCAGAAATTAAATAAAAAAAAATAAAAGAAAAAGAAAGGACGCGCGGTGCATTTAGCATATTTTTCAGTGTATTTTTCTAATGGGCCTGGCTTGGGGGTTTGAATAGCAAGGCTGTGCTGAGCCCAGGATTGGATTTAAGTTAAACGACGCGTTTTTGCTTGCCTTGGTTTCCCTCTGTTTTCTGATTCAAATTATGGCCGTTAGATTGGTTTAAAAGGTCAAATATTTGAGATGATCTGACGGTGGAGAGTCATCGTCCCCAACCTTCCATCTAGGGTTTTCAGTTTTAACATGCCATGCACGAATCTTAACTCCAATCGTTCTCCCTCAATATTCAAAGAAAATCAAAAGTTCCAAAATCAAAAACGTACCATTTTCTTCCCTGAACACGATGGTACCAATAGTTTCTCCTAAAGCCTCGTGTATCTCTCTAACAGAACACATGAAGGTCTCGACTCAACCATATTACACTGAGATTAACCTTGATTAAACCTAATTCTAATGGTACAATCTTGTTCCACATATTACACTAATCATTCTATGCTATAATACGTGTATTAAAACTCAACCTACAACTCATTCTTGAACTTTAAAGAGATCATGACCTGCCATGAATCCTCATGAAACTTCCTCTAATCTTCAGGAATTAATCACCTAGTAAAACCTAACCATTCTACACCTAAGAATCTAGGTAAATGCGCATAAATAGAGAGGTATGAAGAGAATCACCAACCTGTCAAGTGTCTATGGCAGAGGTATGTAGGGATGGTTTCAGAGCTCGATCTTGCTTCAAAATGACCCTCTAATGGTGTAGATGTTTCTGTTTGCAAGAGTTGTGGTGGAAGAGGCTTGCAACGATCCACACGAGTCTTGCTTGTTCTTGAAGGAAACCTTGAATTCCACTCTCTCCCTCACTCTCTCCACTGAATTTTTCTAACCTCTCACTTCATCATGATCCACTCATTATATAGAAATCAATAGAACAATCTAGAAGCTCTTAGAAGAGACTAGAATGCCTTGGAATTTCTCACTTGGTGACATGTTGTATTATCTCATCTCATGTGTTAAGCTCCTTGAATTGGTGTTAAAATCTCCTTACAAGAGATATTGAGATGGTATGTGCAAAAAACAAGCATTTCCTTGCCTTGTGTGAAGTTTTCCAAAGTTGCCTTAATATGCAAGTAACAACATTACAAAGCAAGTCCAATTTCTATGCCTCAAATCAAAATTGTGCCTAAACCATTGTTTCCAAAATGTTGTTTAGATTCAAAATGACATATTACATGACCTATTTTGGATTTGTAGATCTCTCAAACCATTTTCCAATTTGAACTTATTTAACTTATATGCCATTTTTAGGTCATTTTCACCCATTCTTGTCAATCCTTGCTACAAGCTTTTCCAACAACTCATGACCACTTTTCTAGGCTTAAAATGTCATTTTGAACAACTTTGATGTTTTGAGTTTTTCCATTTGAGGCTTGGAAGTAGGAGATATGGCCTTTGCTTAAAATGACCTATAATCACCAAATGACCAAAATACCCTTGTCTTGTACAAACCATAAGTTGAGTTCTACAAATCCTATCAAGTACTTCTAGTACTATCTAGAAAGATAAGAAGATTCTCTTCAACATTCATGTTGACCAAGAGATCATAGGAATCATCCTACTAGGGCAAAAGTTGTCTGCAAGCTGGGTGACTTTCAAAGACCCAGATTCACATACCTCAGATGACCTGTAATTTGTCAAAACCATAACTTGAGCTCTGCACATCCTATCAAGGACTTATACCACTCAAATTAAATCTAAGAACAAGCTCTACAACATTCATGTTGTGGGGAAGATGAGATGACAATCACATCTTGAGCTAAAACTGCCTGGAAGATAGGGATCAAACTAGGGGATTTTACACTGTCCATCCTTAGAAACCCTAGCTTAAAACTTCTCAAACTCCTCAATCATGATGAGTTGGTCTAGGAATCATCCTTATAACATCTCAATATATCCTTCCATGATCTCATGGCTCTTGGATTAGGTCTCAACCCTCTCCAAAACATCAGCTGACCTAGGGTTGACCCAGTCAAAACCCTAATTCTACCACTCATGGTTGAATCTTCTGAATTCTTGCACAATGACCTCTCTGGGCTTCATGATGACCTTCAAGACATCTCATAGGCTTTCTCTAAGCTTCAAGTCCATTCTCAAAGTCTCAGAATCATTTGAGGAGCTCCCACAACTCTCAAGTTATGAGACACACAACCTTGGTTTCAACCAATTTCTCTGAGGATCTCTTGAACTTTCTGATGAAGGTATCAACCTTCAAACACTTGATGGATAAATAAATGTTGGTTAAATTTTGGGGTGCAACAGCTGCCCCTATTCAAACGGCTTGAACCTGACTGGGTGAGAAGCGAACGGCTCTCAGCCAATCAAGGTGCGAGACGGTTGAATACCGGTAAACCCGAAAATTTGCCAACTGCACGAGCACACGATACTCTGCGGGGAACAAATCTTCGAACACTGCAATACTAGCTGCACGACAACTAGCTGGAGAGATACTGATCTGACATCGCCGTCAGTTATCCACATTAAATTCTTCTGACATTGTCATCAAACAACCAAAACACCCAACATCGCCGCTGGAAGACTAAACCACCTGACATCACCGTCAGAAGCAGACAAAATTCTGAGGAACACCCAACATCGCCGCTGGGAGACTAAACCACCTGACATCACCGTCAGGAACAACCATAACTCGGGGAAACAAACATCCAACATCACCGCCGGAGAACTCAATCTGACATCGCCGTTGATCAACCAAAATACCCAACATCACCGCTGGAGAACTAAATTTGACATCGCCGTCGGACAACCAAAGTACCCAACATCACTGCTGGAGAACTCAATCTGACATCGCCGTCGGACAATCAAAATACCCCGCATCGCCGCTGGAGAACTCAATCTGACATCGCCGTCGGGCAATCAAAATACCCCGCATCGCCGCTGGAGAACTAAATCTGACATCGCCGTCGGACAATCAAAATACCCCGCATCGCCGCTGGAGAACTAAATCTGACATCGCCGTCGGACAATCAAAACACCCCGCATCGCCGCTGGAGAACTAAATCTGACATCGCCGTCGGACAATCAAAATACCCCGCATCGCCGCTGGAGAACTAAATCTGACATCGCTGTCGGAAACAAACACAACTCTGAGAGACATTCGGCATCGCCGTCGAACAAACATCCAACATCGCCGCTGGAAGACTAGCATAATCTGAGAAACACCCAACATCGCCGTTGAGTATTCAACATAATCTCAGCTGGGGAGTTAAAGAGTCTGACATCACCGTCAAACAAACATCCAACCTCGCCGCCGGAAACAAACATAATCTGACCTCGCTGTCAAAACAACATCCAACATCGCCGCCGGAAACAAACATAATCTGACCTCACCGTCAAAACAACATCCAACATCGCCGCCGGAAACAAACATAATCTGGCCTCGCCGTCCAAACAAACCTCCAACATAGCCGCCGGACCCAAACATAATCTGACCTCGCCGTCAAAACAACATCCAACATCGCCGCAGGAAACAAACATAATCTGGCCTCGCCGTCCAAACAAACCTCCAACATCGCCGCCGGACCCAAACATAATCTGACCTCGCCGTCAAAACAACATCCAACATCGCCGCCGAAAACAAACATAATCTGGCCTCGCCGTCCAAACAAACCTCCAACATAGCCGCCGGACCCAAACATCATCTGACCTCGCCGTCAAAACAACATCCAACATCGCCGCCGGAAACAAACATAATCTGACCTCACCGTCAAAACAACATCCAACATCGCCGCCGGAAACAAACATAATCTGGCCTCGCCGTCCAAACAAACCTCCAACATAGCCGCCAGACCCAAACATAATCTGACCTAGCTGCCAAAACAACATCCAACATCGCCGCCGGAAACAAACATAATCTGGCCTCACCGTCCAAACAAACCTCCAACATCGCCGCCAGACCCAAACATAATCTGACCTTGCCGTCAAAACAACATCCAACATCGCCGCCGAAAACAAACATAATCTGGCCTCGCCGTCCAAACAAACCTCCAACATAGCCGCCGGACCCAAACATAATCTGACCTCGCCGTCAAAACAACATCCAACATCGCCGCCAGAAACAAACATAATCTGGCCTCGCCGTCCAAACAAACCTCCAACATCGCCGCCGGACCCAAATATAGTCTGACCTCGCCGTCAAAGCAAACATCTGACCTCGCCGTCAAAGTGGAGAAACTTTGTTGGGGAATTGGTCACACAGTAACCGGTAATACGTAGTCGATCATACCATTAGGCATTCTACATTACTGAGATAACTGCCTCATTAACACGGGCAGACTTCAATCATGGAGTCTTCAGGAGAGATTCTAACTTCGCCGTTGGAAAACCTGCTGGGGATGACGCTTCGCCACTGGGGAATTTGGAGAACTATCACGTAACTCCGCTCCGGGGGTCCAGAACTCATTCTGGATAAATCAACTCTGCTGAGGACTGCAATAATCATCTTGAACTGATAACCGTTATGAGCAAACACTTTGTTGGGGATTCCAGGAACTATCCTGGGCAACTCTTGCTGGGGACAAACCAATCATGGCTTGAGCAGCTTCCAAGGATTCGGCTCTCTTGGAGTTTCAGGAATCGTCCGGGGCGATCTTAGCTGGAGACTCCAAGTATCAATTTGAGCGACCAACCCTGGAGACTGCACTGGGGTCTTAAGAATCATCTTAAGCAAACGGCCCTGCTGAGGGATTCGAGAATCATCTTGACCTGAAGACTTCGCTGGGGATCTCAAAAATCATCTTGAGCACGCGACCTCGTTGGGGAGAATGTCAGGACTCGTCCTGAGCAACTGATCCTTCGGCGGAACACCTGTAAAACAAGAATGGTAACAACCTAGATCATGTTTATGATGCATATGCTTCGGCGCCATGCTCCACACGGTGGAAATGCTATGCGTTTATGCTAAATGCCATGCAATCATGCACAATGATGCGATCCCATCAGCAAAATAAATGCCGAGGGGCAAACCTCCTGTCAAGGAGAAAGAACTACTCAGGTAGAGGAACCATCCTGCTGAGGAGAATATTAACACGCCAACATTAATTGGGCTCCGTCTGGGGAAATGATCTTCAGCTTGACTGCTGCGGGAGAAACTACTTCAGTTGATCGCTGCAGGGGGACGAAGCTCTACGAGAACCTGGACCTGCTGAGAGAAAGCGATATTAATCGCGAGCATAAACTGCGTGGCCGTATCGGCTACTCTTCTGGGGATGATAACTCTGTGGGGAAACAACTTCAGCTGCTCAACACTCCACTGGGGAAACAACTAAACATGGTCTGATCGACTTCCAAGGACTCGACTCTCTTGGACATCTGCAAACTCGGCTGAGGAAGGAGAAACCATTCTGCTTCGCTGGGAGGAGTACAACTCTGGGGGAAATACAGCATCAGCTGTTCAATGCTCTGCTAGGGAAAATCCATTCATGGTCCCAACTGCTTCCAAGGATTCGGCTCTCTTGGGGGTTTGCGGACTCAGCCGGGGAGAGAAATCATTCTACTTCACTGGAGAGTACGACTCTGATGAGGAATTTCAATTCCGCTGGGGAAGAAGGAGTCATCCGACTTCGGGGGAGAGTACCACTCTGCAGGGGAATACAGTATCAGCTGTTCCAACACTCTACTAGGGAAAACAACTAAACATGGTCTGATCGACTTCCAAGGACTCGACTCTCTTGGACATCTGCAAACTCGGCTGAGGAAGGAGAAACCATTCTGCTTCGCTGGAAGGAGTACAACTCTGGGGGAAATACAACATCAGCTGTTCAATGCTCTGCTAGGGAAAATCCACTCATGGTCCCAACTGCTTCCAAGGATTCGGCTCTCTTGGGGGTTTGCGGACTCAGCCGGGGAGAGAAATCATTCTACTTCACTGGAGAGTACGACTCTGATGAGGAATTTCAATTCCGCTGGGGAAGAAGGAGTCATCCGACTTCGGGGGAGAGTACCACTCTGCAGGGGAATACAGTATCAGCTGTTCCAACACGCTACTGGGGAAGAGGGAATCGTCCGGCTTCAGGAGAGAGTATGACTCTGGTGGGGAATCCCAATTCCGCTGGAGACTTCAGTCTGGTACCATCAGTTACTGCATACTTCGGCGTATGAATAATTTCCTATGAATCCTGCACTTGTGACCCGGTGCGGGGGGAGACACCTGCTTCGGCGAATTTACTGGGGAAAACACGAGCTTCGGCACCCAAACATTTCTATGAAACCTGCACTTGTGACCCGGTGCGGGGGAACATACGAGCTTCGGCGCGCGACTCAGCTGAGAGGATGACGTTCCTTCAGGATGCGTCTGCTTGGGGAAGAGAATCATCTCTGCCTGGGAAGACATATCAATGCTCACAATCTTGCGTTCAGACTCTGCGGAGGAGAGACTACTGAACTCTGCTGGAGGAGGAGGACTCGCCCTGCTCCGGGGATGCGCACGGCGCACCGTCTGGAAGGTGCTACACCTGCAACAACACAAACAAACAGACAAGATACCCTCCTCAAAGGGGCCTATCAAGGTTATTATCCCGTGACAATATTCAGGTAATTAATTGCTTCAACAATCAATGGGCCTAGGCCCGTAAGTGTATGTATGCGCATTTTATCAAAAACATCGGCGTTTTCTTTTGCAAACAAAACAGATAAATGCTAAATAGGCAAACAGAATTGCTGAATAACATGCATTTTATTGATGGTGAACCCCTGAATGGGTGAAAAATGTTTTACAACAGAGGCAAGCTCCTGGAATGAGGAAGCCGCGCAAAAATAAAACATAAATATACATCAGTATATACAAATGTCAGCAACGAGACGTAGACGAACACCATGAGTTGATCCCTCTAAGACCCACTCGACTTCGATATTTCTCCGACGCTTCAGCTTCGGAAGAGATTGATTCAGATAAACGGCCCTCAGGTCCTCCAAACCACTAAACAATGAAAGTCCACACGCGGAACGCAGTCATTTGCTTATTCAAATCCCTAACTTTTGCGTGAACCGCCCTTTACGGGTTTTCAGTTCACCGGGATACCCTTTTTTGCCGAAGCCGCCCAGTGTAGGTTTTCGACTTCGCGGGTGTACATTTTTTCAATATATCCCTAATTTTTGCCCGAACCTCTTATTCTGTTTTTGGTTCGCCGGGATGCCCCTTTTTTGCCTGGACTCTTTCTTTTTTGTCCAGCGGGTCTCTTTCAAGCAAAGTATTTTTTAACTGCGTCCGCGTTCACCGGGGATGCAAAATCTTCACCATCCATCGTGGATAACAACAAATCTCCTCCCGAGAAGACCTTGCTGACGACATACGGCCCTTCGTAATTCGGAGTCCACTTGCCCCGGTGATCGGAGTGTGGCGGAAGAATCTTCTTCAGGACGAGATCACCCGTCTGAAAGCTTCTAGGACGCACCTTCTTATCATAAGCTTTCTTCATTCGGCTTTGGTACAGACGACCAAATGCAATCGATGCTAACCTTTTCTCGTCCATCAGGCTGAGTTGGTTCAAACGATTCGTAATCCATTCTTCCTCGTCGAGTTTCACATCAACCAAAACTCGCAAAGAAGGAATCTCCACTTCTAACGGTAGGACAACTTCCATACCGTACACCAAGGAGAAAGGAGTTGCCCCGGTCGACGTACGCACCGTCGTACGGTAACCGTGCAAGGCAAACGGCAGCATCTCGTGCCAATCTTTGTACGTCACAACCATCTTCTGAACAATCCTCTTTATGTTCTTGTTGGCGGCTTCGACGGCGCCATTCATCTTCGGCCGGTAAGGAGATGAGTTGTGGTGTTCAATCTTGAAGCTCTGGCACAACTCCTTCATCATCTTGTTATTCAAATTCGAACCATTATCAGTAATGATCCGCTCGGGAACTCCGTAGCGACAGATGATGTCCCTCTTTATGAATTTAGCTACCACCTGCTTGGTCACATTAGCGTACGAGGCTGCCTCCACCCATTTGGTGAAGTAGTCGATAGCTACCAGAATGAAACGATGACCATTGGATGCAGTGGGCTCGATCTTGCCTATCATGTCGATGCCCCACATGGAGAACGACCAAGGGAAGGACATGACATTCAATGGGCACGGCGGCACATGAACTTTATCAGCATAAATCTGGCATTTATGACATTTCTTCGCGAATCTGAAGCAATCCAACTCCATAGTCAGCCAGTAATATCCTGCTCTCAGGATCTTTCTCGCCATGGCATGCCCGCCGGCGTGCGTACCAACTGTGCCCTCATGGACTTCTTCCATGAGCATACTTGCCTCTTTCTCATCTACACATCTGAGTAGCACGAGATCGTGGTTTCTCTTATACAACACTCCATCAGGATTGAGGTAAAAGTTTCCAGACAGCCTCCTCAGAGTCTTCTTATCCTGGGTTGACGCACCCGCAGGATACTCCTTAGTCATAAGGAAGGTCTGGATGTCATGGAACCATGGCTTGCCGTCAGCGGCATCCTCGATTGCAAAGACAAATGCCGGTCTATCAAGACGCGAAAGCACAATTCTCGGAGCCTCATTCCAAAAATTGACCTTATACATTGAAGCCAACGTGGCTAAGGCATCAGCCATCTGATTTTCAGCCCTGGGTACATGATGGAGTTCCACTTGATCGAAGAACGGAAGCAGCCTCCTGGCATAATTCATGTATGGCACCAAATTCGCTTGACGAGTTTCCCACTCCCCTTTAATCTGATTGATTACAAGAGCTGAGTCACCATATACGTCTAGATTCTTGATTCTCAAATCAATTGCCTCTTCTAGACCCATAATACATGCTTCATACTCCGCCTCATTGTTGGTAACTGGAAATGTTAGCCTCGCAGTAAACGGGATGTGGGCTCCGTGGGGAGTCGTGATGATAGCCCCGATGCCACTTCCATAGGAATTAACCGCTCCATCGAATATCAACTTCCACTGAGATTTCCTATCAGGCCCATCGCCGGGCAACGACTCATCGCAGTCCTTCGCTTTGAGAAACATAATATCCTCGTCAGGGAATTCAAACTTCATCGGCTGGTAATCCTCGATCGGCTGCTCGGCAAGGTAATCAGACAATACGCTTCCCTTAATGGCCTTCTGGGAGACGTACTGAATATCATATTCCGTTAACACCATTTGCCACCTGGCAATCCTGCCCGAAAGAGCCTGCTTCTCGAAGACATACTTGATCGGATCCATCTTCGAAATTAGCATAGTGGTGTGATTGAGCATATACTGTCGTAGACGTTTGGCAGCCCAAGCTAATGCACAACACGTCTTCTCCAGCATCGAGTATCGAGATTCACACTCAGTGAACTTTTTACTCAAATAATAAATGGCATGCTCTTTTCTGCCCGTCTCGTCGTGCTGACCGAGAACACACCCCATACTATTCTCCAGAACCGTCAGGTACATGATTAATGGCCATCCAGCCACTGGGGGTATCAAGATTGGAGGTTCTTGAAGATACTACTTTATTTTGTCAAATGCCTTCTGGCAATCCTCATTCCAAGTAATCGCCTGATCTTTCTTTAAAAGTTTGAACATCGGTTCACAAGTGGCCGTGAGCTGAGAGATAAACCTTGCAATGTAGTTTATTCGGCCCAAGAAACCACGAACTTCTTTTTCTGTTTTCGGCGCTGGCATTTCTTGAATAGCTTTTATTTTCGCAGGATCAACTTCGATACCTCGTTCACTAACGATAAACCCCAATAACTTTCCGGACCGCACTCCGAAAGTGCACTTGTTAGGGTTCAGCCTCAGCCTGAACTTCCTAAGCCTCTCAAAAAGCTTCAATAAGTTGACCAGATGTTCTTTCTCCGTTTGGGACTTTGCAATCATGTCATCAACATAGACCTCGATCTCATGATGAATCATATCATGAAACAAAGTTACCATTGCTCGTTGGTAAGTGGCCCCTGCGTTCTTCAGACCGAAGGGCATTACCTTATAGCAAAATGTTCCCCAGGGGGTGATAAATGTCGTTTTCTCCATGTCTTCCGATGCCATCTTAATCTGATTGTAACCGGAGAAGCCATCCATGAACGAAAACACGGAAAACTGGGTTGTGTTGTCGACCAACACATTGATATGAGGCAACGGGAAATCATCCTTAGGGCTTGCCCTATTCAAATCCCGATAATCGACGCACATGCGTACCTTACCGTCCTTCTTCGGTACAGGCACTATGTTGGCGACCCATGGAGGGTAAGTGGTAACGGCTAGAAATCCTGCGTCCAACTGCTTCTGGACTTCTTCTTTGATTTTTACAGCCATATCTGGTCTCGTCCTCCTAAGCTTCTGCTTGACTGGAGGGCAATCTTCTCGCAACGGCAAGCGATGAACCACGATGTCTGTGTCAAGTCCGGGCATATCTTCGTATGACCAAGCAAAGACGTCACTATACTCTCGAAGCATCTCGACCAGTCTATGCTTGACATCATTCTGCAATGCAGCCCCTACTCTGACATTTCTGACGAGCTCTTCAGAACCCAGATTTACAATCTTAATATCTTCCTCATGAGGCAGAATAACCTTTTCCTCTTGTCTCAACAAGCGGGCCAACTCTTCCGGAAGGTCTTCGTCTTCATCAATCTCATCCTCGGCTTGATATATCGGGCAATCGAAGTCGTAGTGAGCCGTAGAGGGTCCAGAGTCGATGTCGTCTGTTATGTGGATCCTGCAATAACAAGGGTTAAGTTTAAAACAAGAATATGCAGGTTAGCACAAACCCCGTTGCCATTTTACTGTTTTTTCAAAATAAGCATAAAACAGGAATAACAGAGAACACAATATTTGAGTACGAAGAAAACGCCTTTGATTTATTAACAAAATGCATGTACATAATCCAACAAGGCCCTGACAATAAAACCACTATGCCCCGGGTAGGACATAGGGTTGTACAAAGATTGTAAAAAGTAAATCATTACTCTTCACTTGTCAGCTGGATAATCTCCTTGATAGTCCAATTGTTGAGGCGCTTGCCCGGCTTGCTTGGTTGAATCCAAGCGTCAAGATCACAATCGCTATCCCCGCTGTCCTCTGACGCCGCGTTGATGCTTTCGAAAATCACTCCGCCCTTGGTAAATAGGATCGGCCCCTTCCCACGAGACGAACTGCTAGACGAAGAAGATGAAGCTTCAGCTTCAGGAGAATACCCCAATCCAAACTTATCCTGCTTGATCGGTATCTCCAAAACATGCCCCCGGCCTGGGGTGGAACCGGCTTCGACGACGGCCCGAGCTTCTCTGAACAAGGAGAGATTCATCTCTTGCTTCTCTGCGACGACAGGAGATACCTCTTTCACCTTGACGGCTTCAAATGCTTGGCAGAGAGTTTCATGGATTTCGCCATCCATTTCAACATACTTAAAGGATGACAAGTGGCTCACCATAATGTCCTCCTCACCACAGGCGGTTACTATGCTTCCCCCAACAACATATTTGAGCTTTTGATGCAGCGTGGACGTCACGGCACCAGCGGCATGGATCCATGTCCGACCTAAGAGGCAACTATAGGCAGGCATGATATCCATGATATAAAAAACAGTATCGAACGTCTCTGGACCAACTTGAATCGACAAGGTCAACTCTCCGAAAACGTGGCGCTTAGTTCCGTCAAATGCTTTCACCACCAGATCACTGGGCGTGCAAAGCAATCCACGAGTGTCCAACTTCATTAGTGCCTTCTTCGGAAGCACATTAAGCGACGAACCCGTGTCCACCAGGACATGCGACATGATAGTGCCTCTGCACTCTATCGAGACGTGCAAGGCGCTGTTGTGATCTCTCCCTTTAGGAGTCAGCTCTAAATCTGTGAAACCTAGCCCATTGCCAGCATTAACATGGGCTACCACTTCTTCTAGCTAATTCACTGATATCTCTTGCGGTACATAGGCAGCGTTCAATACCTTCAGTAACGCGTTGCGGTGCGCTTCAGAACACAGCAACAAGTTGAGAATGGAAATCTTTGACGGAGTCTGATGAAGATGGTCTACAATCTTGTAGTCGCTCTTTTTGATTAACCGCATGAACTCCTCGGCATCTTTGACAAGCAAATCTTTCTCTGCCATACAAGGGACCTCTTCGACGGCTTTGCCTTTACCCTTATCAGCAACATCAGCTCTGACCACTTTTTCTGCCGCAACCTCTGTCGGTGCAAACACTCTTCCGCTTCGAGTAATACCACTGACTCCTGCGAGATTCTGTACAGTCGACCCATACGGCTCCAGCTCTTACTTCTGACCATTGCAATAGACTTCGGCGCCATAATGCCACGGAACGGCGTTAGTGCTCTCGAATGGGATCGGCCCAGCTCTGGTAATAGTGATTGTAGGCGGTCGGGGCGCAGAAATGGTAATAGGTTGACGAGGAATGGTGATGGTGGCGACTTCATCTGCCTGCTTCAACACAACTTCTCCTGATACACTTTCAACTCTTCGGCTGAACTGCAAAATACCCTCAGACATCAGACTTTGGATACCTTCTACCAGCTGCTCACACCCATCAGGAAGTGTAGCACAAGCCATGCATAACTCTCCGCATCCTGGAAAGAACCCCTTCTTCAACAACTTAGCTTTGACGAAACTAAGCGGCGTCTTTAAGTCTTTGACATCAGTCAACAGATCTGCACTCTCCTCCTCGATAATGGCGTTCACTCCGCCTCCCCTATGATGAGGCATAGGGTTTTTGGTGACATTGGGCACATTATCGGAAAAGTTAATAATCTTGGCGTCTACCAGGTCCGCACCTTGTGCTTAAAGGCTTTGCAGTTCTCAATCGTATGGCCTGGTGCCCCAGTATGGAAGTCGCAAGTGGCATTTGCGTCATACCCCGGTGGTGGTGCCCCTGTTAAGGGAGCCATCGTCCTCTTTTGAACTAACTGAAGCTGAAGCAAAGTTTGCAAGAGCTGCGCATACGACATAGGTGGTGCTTCGAAGTGACAGTTTGCCAAAGGAGCCCGATTCTGATATTTTCTATATCCCTGTTGATTCTGTTGCTGCGGTTGCTGCTGCTGCTGCTGCGGAGTTGCTGGGATATTTATGCTAGCTATCTGCTGTTGAGGGCCCTTGCCCTTTCTCCGAGCGTTGGTGACAGCACTCGCATCTCCTTCTCGACGTTTACCAGCGTAAGGTTTCTTTCCACCTCCTCCAGCTGAGGATGATTCACCTTGAATTTTTCCGATCTTTATACCATTCTCGACGTGCTCGCCCATAGTGATGAGAGCTGAGAACGTCCCAGACATGCCACTGACTAGCTTTTCATAGTAGATTCCAGGAAGGGTAGCCACAAACATCTGCACGAGCTCGCGCTCAACCATCGGCGGTTGAACCCGAGCAGCCAACTCACGCCACCGCTGGGCGTACTCCTTAAAGCCTTCATTATTCCGCTGCGAAAGGTTCTGGAGCTGAACTCGGTTGGGGGCCAAGTCGCTATTGTATTGATAGTGGAGGACAAACGCTTCAGCGAGATCTTTCCATGTGCGCACGGCAGTGGGCTCCAAACCCATATACCACTCGAGGGATGGACCAGAAAGACTATCTTGGAAGAAGTGCATCAGCAACTTCTCATCGTCGGAATAGGCAGACATCTTTCTATAATATGATCGAAGGTGGACACGGGGGCAAGTAGTACCCTTATACTTCTCAAAGACATGCACCTTGAACTTATGAGGTACCTTGAAATCAGCGATTAAACCCAGCTTGGACATATCAACGCCCAAAGTATTCTGATTCTCAATGTCTCTCATTTTGTCTTCTAGTGCTTTGAACCTGAGCCGCGCTTCAGCATTCAACTCTGCTTCCACACCTCTTTAAGAAAATACGTCATCCTGATGATCCTCAAGCCACGGTTGAGGCACCAACAGATTTCCGACGCCAGTATTGCCGTTGACCGGCCCGATGTTGACATTAGCTCCCAGACTACCATTGCCGACGCCTGTCGCATTAAGTCCGATATTGGCCATCACATTGCCATTAGCACTGACGTTGCCCCCGGCAACAGGAACAACATTCTGCGGAGCATCGACTGGAGGAGGAGTAGGCACAGCCCCGCCATGAAGTATGTCGTTACTATCAACCCTGGAGATCAAAGGTTGAACCAAAGTACGAAGCTGGTCCTGACCATTAGCGACTACCTGCATCAGTTCCATAAAACGATCCATCCGTTCACGGAGCTCTTGAACATCTGACTGCACCTGATCCATGATCCTTATCTGATTAGCCCGAGTTGAGTAACGGTGAATGAGTCTTTGATCAATCCTGGAGACCGGAAGCAGCTCGGAACCTGTGAACCTGGAAAACCTGTCAACATTAAAGGTTAGGAAAAGCAACAAAATGTACGCCATGCAAATGCTTCATGCAGATGCATGCGTGTGTCTGTGTGCTTGGGAGATTTCCCCCGATCCTAGCGCCTTAGTGCCAGTGCTGACAATAATAATAATAAGAAGAAGAAGTCCGAGCCCAATCACGGAAACATCAATCTCATATATATATGGAAGGCAGTACATAGCATCAGCGACAATCAACTTCGACACATCAGGGGCCGGGAACTTGTACGCAACAGTCTTCCTGAGAGAGGCTATAATAATACAATAGGAGGTGAGAGATCCTGGATCGGGGAAACGGTACCTTCAACACAGACACACGTTAATGGAATGCAAATGAACATGCAAACTAATGCAAAATGCAGGCATGCAATAGTATATCCAGGTAACTGCTGTGGAGATTCTGCGTCAATAATCACTGATGAGAAGAAAACCCCGGTGTAAGACCACTAATCTGATCTGCTAAGAACGACCTTCTGATAGGACCATATACATAAGATCAAAATTCGGCTCTGTCGAGAACAAATGTCTGATAATAAGGACCCCAGATGTATGATCAAGAAATATCTGCTGATGAAGTCTTCAGACCCCAAATCAAAAATCTGCCCTATCAAGAACAAACATACAGCTGCTGATAAGATCTTCAGACCCCACTCAAAATCTGCCCTATCAAGAACAAACAACACATGCTGATGAGATCTTCAGACCCCAAAAATCTGCTCTATCCAGAACAAACCACTGATGACAATACTCTGATCAAAACCTGCTCTCTCAAGAACAAACATGCACCTGATGATAAGATCCTCTGATAAAAACCTGTTCCATCAAGAACAGACAAATCTGCAACTGAGAAACCTGGTACCTACATAACTGATCCACTGTCAAGAAAACCAGGTGGTCTGGAGGTCAAAGTTTCCTGCAATAAACCCGATCCCGCTCACAGGTATGGACCTAATCCACGGACAAAGGTATGGCCTCCTATGCGGTCATCAGCGTCACAGACTTTCATGAGTGACGATACGATTCCCAGAAGGAGTGGCATCATCAAGTCATGAAGAGGCCTCACTTAGCTGACTTCCAAATGATCGGTCCCCAGAGTCGACAATCCTCACGTCTGGACTCCCCTCAGATCCTCAGGACCGGAAAGGAGCACCTCTGCGAGAACCTCGTCTGAGCGCAGATTTCGTAGGGAACTGTGCCTGCTCAGCAGACAGGTCCGTCTACTACTCTCCGCAACTATGTCTAGGTGCATACTCAAGCCCAGGTCCGGCTTCTCACTCATAGTAACCTCCCTCTCCCACAGCAGCACAGATAATCATATCAAACTAGAAATAAAATGCGGGAAATAAAGTGCGAGAAGTAAAAATGCGATAAATAAACGCAACCCAACAAGCAAACATACAAGCGCTAGGATTGACTCTCATAGGGAACCGGAGAACCAGAGACTCTGGGTTCGGTCCCCAGCAGAGTCGCCAGCTGTCGCTTGCGCGAAAATGAGGTGCCAACACAACAGAAGAGTCGCCACCTTTCGTTATTTATCCCTCGGAGCGGGAAAGGAAACGATCGGAAAAACCTAACGAATAAGGGTAAGACAAGGTCATCGCAACCATTGTCTGGGTTCGGGAGTCGGTTATGCAAGGGGAAGGTATTAGCACCCCTCACGTCCGTCGTACTCGACGGGATCCACGCTTGTTTGTTTACTTGGACGGGTTGGTTTTATTCTATCTACCTATCAAGGCTGGCTGAAAAAGAAAAGAAAAATGACTCGGCAAAGCGTCGCGCTTTATGCCTACGTATTCTCATCAGAGAATGAGAAATCAGAGTCAACGTAGTTCGGCCTACGAAGGGTTATGGGGGAAGGTAGCTCGCCAAGACTTCGCCATCTTGTGCCTACGTACTCTCAACAGGCATGAGAGATCAGAGCTCACGTAGTTCGGGAAACTACGGTTTATTTCCTGTTTTGAAAGAAGTGTTTTTTATTGCGTTTGCGATTTCAACCGCACTAGAGACTATGACCTGAGAGTGAATGCGTCGCATGTCACCCAAAGGGTACCATACTAAACATCCAGACTGTGGAAAAGAAACTCTCCCACAATCCTTTCTCAGATAGCTTAAGGCTCGTAACGTACGAAAGAAATCATTCATGATTACTGTATCTTAAACTGTTTTGAGATGAGAAGAGAACAGGCCCAACTAGGAGGGAGACTATCAAGTCCTACTGTTATCATGCCATGGATTCATCCTATGGTTGAGGTTTGAACAGGGAACTCCTAGAAGTTGTCATGCATAGGTTTCAACCTAAAAGTCTATCATCAAATCCTTATCAAAGGAAATGAGAGTCCTAAGGGATCATGTCAATGATACACCAGAACAAACAAAGCATCAGCTTAACAGTAAAATGCATGCAATGCAAGTGAGGGAGGAAATGTCTGTGGGGCTTCAGCCTCCACAAGCTCATCTCAACCTCAAGTCAGTCATGAAATAACAGTAATCATAATGAAAAATAAACAACATGCTATCAAGCAATAAACAGTAAACTGCAATCATACAGATAAAAGAAATGAAATACCATCCATGTTTGAGAAAGAAATTATCTACATCTAAGCTCTCCCTAATCCTAACCCTAAAAACAAAACCCTAATCTACCTCTAAGCAAAGCCCTAAAGCAAAACCCTAATCAAAAGAAATCAATCCCAGTCTTCAAGCTTCAAAACAAGCTTACCAAAGAAAGGGATCTAAGTAGGCAGACTCATAGTGCCTTCCTCAGGAAAGCACTAGGAGGCTTATACTTAGGACTCATATCCCATGTGGCTCAACAACTGTGATTGGTTTACATTCCTCCTCAGGAGAAACTAAACTCACATGAAGGCTCCAACATCATTGGATACTTGAGAAATCCTACATGAACTAAGGGAACTAAGTGGACAGACCCATAGTGCCTTCCTCAGGAAAGTACTAGGGGGCTTCCACTTAGGAATCATATCCCATGTGGCTCAACAACTGTGATCGGTTTACATTCCTCCTCAGGAGAAACTAAACTCACATGAAGGCTCCAACATCATTGGATACTTGGGAAATCCTACATGAACTAAGGGAACTAAGTGAACAGACCCATAGTGCCTTCCTCAGGAAAGTACTAGGGGGCTTCCACTTAGGAATCATATCCCATGTGGCTCAACAACTGTGATAGGTTTACATTCCTCCTCAGGAGAAACTAAACTCACATGAAGGCTCCAACATCATTGGATACTTGGGAAAGAGGTGAGAAGAGAGAATGAAAGACATTCATAGTGCCTTCCTCAGGAAAGTACCATGAACTTCCCTCAGACTCCAGGGTCTCAAACCTCACAGAAAGAGAGCAAGCTCCTAGACTAGGACCTCCATCCATGCATCCTTGCAAGCTCCAACCTCTCAACCTCTGGGTCTTGATCTTCAATCTTCTCCTTCATCATGCTCCTTCAACAAGGTCTTCAAAGCAAACCAAGCCCCACAACAATCCCCCAAAGATAAACCCCAAAGATAGACAATCAACACAAAACATGCCACACAAACAGCCCATTCAGAAAATACTCTGAAAATACTAAAGTCACAGGTAAAAATCTAATATTTATCCACAAAGGTCCATTACACCTACCCATAATACCCCTATAGTCCCATACTCAAAATCAAACTAAAACTTCTAAAAGAAATGAACTATTTCACCTATGTTAAACCTAAACCCTAATTTTAATCACTCTAATCTCACCTAATCAAATCATCTAAAAATTAATCCTAAAATTGTGAATTAAATCCTATGAGGAAGCTAAAGTCCTAAGTGAAATATCCTAAAAAGAATGGACCCTAAATCTAAGGGGAGCTAATTGAACTAAAATCAACAAAATGAAGTATCAAACTAAATCACTTAAAAAGCTATTTAAATGAAAAATATACTAAAAATGTTAAAACAAAATAAAATGCTATTTTTATTATTTTCTAATTTTCTTAACAGAATTATAAACCTAATGCAAAAAGAAGCAATTAAAAATACACATTTTTCATTTACTTATGAATTTTACAAAATTAGGAGAAAATAAAAGAAATAAAAAGGAAATAAAGGAATGAAATGGGGAGGGGGTGTCTCTAGCAGATGCGCCTAGTTCAATTGATCAGATGGGCCAGGAAAGGGGGGTTCAATTAGTAAGCGTGCGCAGGGCCCATGATATTCAGAAATTAAATAAAAAAAAATAAAAGAAAAAGAAAGGACGCGCGATGCATTTAGCATATTTTTCAGTGTATTTTTCTAATGGGCCTGGCTTGGGGGTTTGAATAGCAAGGCTGTGCTGAGCCCAGGATTGGATTTAAGTTAAACGACGCGTTTTTGCTTGCCTTGGTTTCCCTCTGTTTTCTGATTCAAATTATGGCCGTTAGATTGGTTTAAAAGGTCAAATATTTGATGATCTGACGGTGGAGAGTCATCGTCCCCAACCTTCCATCTAGGGTTTTCAGTTTTAACATGCCATGCACGAATCTTAACTCCAATCGTTCTCCCTCAATATTCAATGAAAATCAAAAGTTCCAAAATCAAAAACGTACCATTTTCTTCCCTGAACACGATGGTACCAATAGTTTCTCCTAAAGCCTCGTGTATCTCTCTAACAGAACACATGAAGGTCTCGACTCAACCATATTACACTGAGATTAACCTTGATTAAACCTAATTCTAATGGTACAATCTTGTTCCACATATTACACTAATCATTCTATGCTATAATACGTGTATTAAAACTCAACCTACAACTCATTCTTGAACTTTAAAGAGATCATGACCTGCCATGAATCCTCATGAAACTTCCTCTAATCTTCAGGAATTAATCACCTAGTAAAACCTAACCATTCTACACCTAAGAATCTAGGTAAATGCGCATAAATAGAGAGGTATGAAGAGAATCACCAACCTGTCAAGTGTCTATGGCAGAGGTATGTAGGGATGGTTTCAGAGCTCGATCTTGCTTCAAAATGACCCTCTAATGGTGTAGATGTTTCTGTTTGCAAGAGTTGTGGTGGAAGAGGCTTGCAACGATCCACACGAGTCTTGCTTGTTCTTGAAGGCAACCTTGAATTCCACTCTCTCCCTCACTCTCTCCACTGAATTTTTCTAACCTCTCACTTCATCATGATCCACTCATTATATAGAAATCAATAGAACAATCTAGAAGCTCCTAGAAAAGACTAGAATGCCTTGGAATTTCTCACTTGGTGACATGTTGTATTATCTCATCTCATGTGTTAAGCTCCTTGAATTGGTGTTAAAATCTCCTTACAAGAGATATTGAGATGGTATGTGCAAAAAACAAGCATTTCCTTGCCTTGTGTGAAGTTTTCCAAAGTTGCCTTAATATGCAAGTAACAACATTACAAAGCAAGTCCAATTTCTAGGCCTCAAATCAAAATTGTGCCTAAACCATTGTTTCCAAAATGTTGTTTAGATTCAAAATGACATATTACATGACCTATTTTGGATTTGTAGATCTCTCAAACCATTTTCCAATTTGAGCTTATTTAACTTATATGCCATTTTTAGGTCATTTTCACCCATTCTTGTCAATCCTTTCTACAAGCTTTTCCAACAACTCATGACCACTTTTCTAGGCTTAAAATGTCATTTTGAACAACTTTGATGTTTTGAGTTTTTCCATTTGAGGCTTGGAAGTAGGAGATATGGCCTTTGCTTAAAATGACCTATAATCACCAAATGACCAAAATACCCTTGTCTTGTACAAACCATAAGTTGAGTTATACAAATCCTATCAAGTACTTATAGTACTCTCTAGAAAGATAAGAAGATTCTCTTCAACATTCATGTTGACCAAGAGATCATAGGAATCATCCTACTAGGGCAAAAGTTGTCTGCAAGCTGGGTGACTTTCAAAGACCTAGATTCACATACCTCAGATGACCTGTAATTTGTCAAAACCATAACTTGAGCTCTGCACATCCTATCAAGGACTTCTACCACTCAAATTAAATCTAAGAACAAGCTCTACAACATTCATGTTGTGGGGAAGATGAGATGACAATCACATCTTGAGCTAAAACTGCCTGGAAGATAGGGATCAAACTAGGGGATTTTACACTGTCCATCCTTAGAAACCCTAGCTTAAAACTTCTCAAACTCCTTAATAATGATGAGTTAGTATAGGAATCATCCTTATAACATCTCAATATATCCTTCCATGATCTCATGGCTCTTGGATTAGGTCTCAACCCTCTCCAAAACATCAGCTGACCTAGGGTTGACCCAGTCAAAACCCTAATTCTACCACTCATGGTTGAATCTTCTGAATTCTTGCATAATGACCTCTCTGGGCTTCATGATGACCTTCAAGACATCTCATAGGCTTTCTCTAAGCTTTAAGTACATTCTCAAAGTCTCAGAATCATCTGAGGAGCTCCCACAACTCTCAAGTTATGAGACACACAACCTTGGTTTCAACCAATTTCTCCGAGGATCTCTTGAACTTTCTGATGAAGGTATCAACCTTCAAACACTTGATGGCTAAATAAATGTTGGTAAAATTTTGGGGTGCAACATACTGGGCCTCCAAAACAGCTGGGCCCACGAAGCTAATGGACTTTGATTAACAGCAAATGACCCTAATTAATCTACTGATTAAAGACTTAAAACCTAATTAACTCTAATTAAACGCAATTAAGACTAAACAAAAATTAAAACAGTAATTAAATCCTAAATGAAAATTAAAACTAATATAATCCTAATTAAAACTAAGAAACTCTAACTAACATCTAAACAAATGGTTAAAATCTAATTAAACTCTATTAAATCTAAAAAAGAGAATTAACACCTAATTAAACTCTAAAAACTATTAACTTCTATTAATTCTAATTAATGAAAACTCAATTAATCTCTAATAATTCCACTAATTTCTATACAAACAAAAATAGAAAATTCTATTAATTCTATTTAAAAACTCTATTAAAAGAATTTATTCTAAAATCTATTATCTAAAATGATTAAAGAAACAATTAATATCTATTAAAAATCTAACTAGTACCTAGAAAAATCAATTAAATCTATAAAAAATCTAGAAAACAAGGAAAAAACCCTAAAAATATCTAGGAAGCCGATTAAATCGATTAGCGAACTATATCGAAATAAACGGTAAAACCCGGACACCGAGATGTCCTAAAAAACAACAGCGAGAGCTGAAAACACAGGGACGAGCACCGATTCTCAAAATACGTCCTCGTATTGGCCTGAAATGCCTGAAGCGCGACCAGAGGGATGTAATCTCGATAAAGTCAACCTGACTGGAAGAAATGCAATGTATGTGGTATGCAAATGCGAAATGAAATGAGGCGAAACATGAGCCAAATTGCGATACGTAGTTGGTCAAATTTTGAGGTGCAACAGCTGCCCCTATTCAAGCGGCTTGGACCTGAAGGGTTGAAGAGCGAACGACTTTCAAACATTCAAAGGTAGAAGACGGTTGAATACCAAAGAACCCGGAAATTTGCCAACTACACAAGTACACGGTACTCTGGTGAGAACAAATCTTCGGAAGCTGAAATCATAGCTGCACGACAACTAGCTGGAGAAATACTGATCTGAACCTCCGTCAGGATGATTCTCTGATTTATTTGATGTCATTGCGTCCTCAAATCATCGAGGGATCACTGGTTACACGGTAACAGGCGATCTGGCAAACCTCACAGGTAAATGATACTCTGGTCGGTAGGACCATCTTCAAAACTGAGCAAGACAGTTGCGCGACAACTTGCTGGGGAATTGGTCACATGGTAACCGGGGAAAAGTCTGATTTCAAATCTCCGTCAGGATGATCATCTGATTTTGCTGTAGATATTCGTCCTCAATTCATCAAGGGGTCGCTGGTCACTCGGTAACCGACAATACATGGTTGATTACACCGTCAGGTGTTCTGTGTCATAGCAGAAGAATTCCTCGGGACTCATCAGGTCAACAATTATGTTGATTATGCCATCAAGCATTCAAAGAAAACTGTCGGGCATCAGCCGGACTTCAACCATCAGGTTGATCATGCCATCAGGCATTCAAAGACATCTGTCGGGCATCAGCCGGACTTCAACCATCAGGTTGATCATGCCATCAGGCATTCAAAGACCTTGTCGGGCATCAGCCGGACTTCGTCAACAAGTCGGGAATAGAATTCTTGGTCAATCATGAGCCAACTGGGAATATCTAAACCTCTGCCATCAGGCACTCCGCATCAGCTGAGAGAACTGCTTCATTAACACGATCAGACTTCAATCATGGAGTCTTCAAGGGAGGTTTCAACTTCGTCGTTCAAGAACCTGCTGGGGATAACGCCCCTCCGCTAGGGATTCTGGAGAACTATCAAGTAACTCCGCTTCGGGGATCCAGAAATCATTCTGGATGAATCAACTCTGCTGAGGACTTCAAGAATCATCTTGGACAAATAACTCCGTCGGGGACTTCAAGAATCATCTTGAACCGATAACCATGCTGGAGCTTTCAGGAATCATCCTTAGAAAACACTCTGCTGGGGACTCTAAGTATCAACTCGAGCAACCAACTCTGGAGACTGCACTGGGATCTTAAGAATCATCTTAAGCAAACAACTTCGCTGGGGAATTCAAGGATCATCTTGATCAAGCGACTTCGTTGGGGATTTCAAGAATCATCTTGAGCAAGCGACTTCGTTGGGGACTTCAAGAACCATCTTGAGCAAGCGACTTCGTTGGGGACTTCAAGAATCATCTTGAGCAAGCGACTTCATTGGGGACTTCAAGAATCATCTTGAGCCAAACCATTATGAGGAGGAACATCTGCAATATGAGGACGGTGGCGACCTGTCTCATGTTTCGTATGCATATGCTTTGACAATGACGTAATGCTCCACACGGTGGAAATGCTACGCGTTTTCAGGGTAATTGCTATGCAATCACGCAAAATGCTATGGGGTCCCGTCAGCAAAATAAATGCTGAAGGGGGAAGCCTCCTGTCAAGGAGAAAGAACCTCCAATCTCAATTGGACTCCGCCTGGGGAAATGATCTTCAGCTGACTGATGCAGGGGAACGAAGCTCTACGAGAACCTGAACCTGCTCATCTGGGTATTCAAACCACAAATTGTTGAGGAAAACGATGTCAATCGCAGAAATAAACTACGCGGCCTTCACGACTACTTCCCTGGAGATAACGACTCTGGCGGGGAAACACAGCATCAGCTATTCCACTCTACTGGGGAAAACCAATCATGGCCTGAGCGGCTTCTAAGGATTCGGCTCTCTTAAGGGACGTTGGATCCCCAAACTCGGCTGAGGAAGGAGAAATCATTCTACTTGCTAGGGAGAGTACGACTCTGTGGGGAGACAACTTTGGCTGGAGAAGGAGGAATCATCCGACTTCGGGGGAGAGTACGACTCTGGTGGGGAATTTCAATTCCGCTGGAGACTTCAGTCTGGACTATCAGTTGCTGCACACTCAGTATGACTCAGCTGAGGAGATGACGTTCTTTCAGGATGCGTCTGATTGGGGAGAGAATCTTCTCTGCTTGGAGATACATATCAATGCTCCTGATCTCGCGTTCAGACTCTGCGGGGAGATGCTGCTGCACTCTATCGACGGGATATCAATCTTGATCTACTGAAGATAATCTTGCATACGCCTTATAGAGACTGACCCTTCTGGGTAACACCTGCTGGACTATCAAGTCTGATGAGGAATACCTGTGTATCAACACTGCTGGGAATATCAATCCTTAGCTTCTCATTATACAACTCTGTTGGAGACGTACTGATCCTATCAAGGAAACACCTCTGGCGTCTGTGGAAGATAACAATCGATCACAGAAATTGAATCTCAACTTCAATGAGGAAAACAACCCTGAACGGTCTTTTTAGATCACCCTAAGTCCTTATGGGGTACGCAACATCTGCTGAGAAATAACTCTTCTCTGCCAATATCTACCCGTCTGGAGATTACTCAATGAGGGAATCAACGTCGACCTCTGCCTGAGGGATGAGTCAATGACCTAGACTCAGAGGGAAAAGGAGTCGAACTTGGACTCTATGGGGATACAACATTGCATCAGTCCCACTGCTGGGGAAATAAACCAAAATCTGGTGGTCAGGGAAAGCTTCAGTCTCAACCCACTTGGGAAATAACACATCAGGCTAATCAACGTTCAAACGCTTGGGATGGCCAGGCTCTGCCGGGAATATCAATCAAAACCCTGTTGAGGATAATCTTGACCCCACTCTTGATAAGGGATGAATGCCATCTCAACTTGCTGCAATATCAAACTGCTCAGAGGAAACGATCTCAAACTGTACATCTCTGTTGAGAAAACAGTCCTGATGCAATAACATCAACACAGGGAATACAGAGTACCAATCATGGAGCTGGATCACTCGAGCTTTGTGTCGGGGAATGTGACAATATACGAGTCACTAGGAATCACCGGGCCAGGTACAATTGGCTTTTTCTGGTTTAGGAATAGGTTTATGGTAATAGGGATTTATTTCTGGTTACCAACAAAGTGGATTTGAAAGGGAAATACTAGACGAGAACTAGCATTCAAGGTGGACTATCAGACGACGATTGATGGCAAAATACGTTAGGTTTGTCAGACAAGAACTGATTTACGGGTTTTGGATATCTGACGGGGATTGATTTCTGGTTTGGATTTCAGACGAGAACTGATCTCCGGTTTTGCCAGACGAGAACTGGACTTTAAAACAATTCGGTTACAAGGTTCAGCCAAGTAACTGGTTAGGCTGTAGGATAACAATCCAATGACAGCAAGGCTTCTTCAGAAGGTTCAGGTTTTGGCAGGGTAATGACACAATTCCCCGACACTAAACTCTTGCTAGGGTGAACAAACTCATTTGAACAACTTGCCCCAGTGCAATTCAACTTGCCCCAATCCGACTCTTGGGAAAATTCATTCTGAACAGAAAGCAGCTGGCAACGAGACAATCTTCAGATGGCTTGCCCCAACATCTGTACAATGGAAGGATTCATCCTTAATTAACCAACTCTCAGCATGGTTGGTTTCAAATATACTTCTGCAGTAGCTTGCCCCTGAAACGAGCGGTGAGCGACTCAACATGCCCTGATTGAACACTGGAGGGATCTGCCCTCAAATCACAGGAGTTCTGGATAGCTGCCCCTGATTGGGTCTCGAGAAGATTAACTTCTGATCAACTGCTTCTTGAATAATCTGTCCCATAATCAACCGATACTCCCGGGACTTGTCCTCAGACAAACTGATTCCGAACTCTCTGGAAGTCAATGCCCCAAATTCACAGGGCTTCACAGCATACCGCTCTGATCCAGACTGCTAACGATTCAGTCCCTGATTGATTATTCCCTGGTGGACTTCTCTTCGTATCAACTACTGACATGCAATTAAAATTGTTATTCACGAATGGTAATTTTAATGCAGTGTTCATGCAGATTTTGAAAAAATGTATTGTCACTCATTTACGTGTCATGATAGTGAGTGACGAATGAAACAAAAGAGTTCAACGTAGTGCTGATGTGATCAGTGAAAAAATACAACAAGGATATGATTAGCAAATCATGTAGGAGTCAGGTTACTCAACCTTATCGTAATGCGCTTTCAGAATAAACCCTGCCTCAATTAGGTCTTTTAAGGGTTGTATCGTGGTCGGGCTCACGGTTCGTGAAACAAAGGATATTCGGCTCAAATCATGATTTGTACCCACCCCTTCTACGTGATGATCTCCGATCCTAAAGTCCAGTTAACTTGGCCTCGAGCGCTCGCCCTCTTCGAGAGGTGTGTTGAACATTGGGAACAACTGGTTAAAGAATTCACAAGGTGTTTCGGAGTGACAGTTACTCCTCTTTCGTTTCGGCGTCCGTATCTACACGACTTTGTCCTTGTTCGAGGATTTATCTTTTTATATCCTTTTTTCGTTCTTTTGATTCCCTAGTTTTTGCCTGGACTGACTCTTTAGAGTTCTTCTCGATTTTCCTTTCGAAGTCCAGCGAGATGCCCTGATTTTTGCCTAAGTATCTGCTTTCCAGCTTTTCTCTTTTACTTAGCGGGCTTTCTTATTCCTTTTCCTTTTTCTTGGAACAAGTCGTGCGACACTGGCTGTCTGGATTCATCCGAGAGGTTTATAACTGTCTCACTCCTGATTGGTGAGGTTTAACCATTGTGGTTGACGAGGTACGACCTCTGGGGAGGAATACGATGTGATTGGTCCTCGAAAGGCAACACTCCTCCATAAGACTTGAACGCTCGATCAAGCTAACTGACAACTACCCTGCCCCGGGTTAAGATGTGAGGGTTTAAAAGTCCGAAAAAAAACTCCTACTTCTCGGCTCGAAGTGGTTAACAAGGGATTCTCTTCCTCATCTCTCCGGTGTTTAGGGATTTGAAACAATGCCTGTACATCATAGGCAAGGTTTTATCTGAAAGCATACGATCATCGGTTATGAGTATTCAGTTTCGTCATCCTCCCTCCAATCTTTGCTAATCATAGTGATAAGTGGAGTGAATAAAGTGCAAGTGTTAGTGCAATGCAGTAAATGAGTGACAACGACATGATTAATTCAGAAAAATGCATAGTCACTTTATTAACATTACCATTCGAAACAAACAATGTTTAACAGCAAGTAGTAACTAACAGAAAAGAAACTACAAATGCAGATGATAAAAGGGTCCGAGGACTACCAATGCTGAGGACGTCTGCCTGTCTGGACCACTGGCCTCTGGAAATAAACCCTCTGAATCTGCGAGCTCAGACGGCTGAGAAGTTGTCATGCACAACCAAAACTCCTTCTGGAAAGGAAATGCACCCTTTGTCGATCAACTGTTGCACTTTTGCCTAAAAAGCTTTACAATCTTCAGTTGAATGCCCTG
>OZ012739.1:316417822-316463859 GCA_963859935.3 Lathyrus sativus
TGACTAGCTGGGGAATTTGATCCTTCTTCAGTAAGGAACAATGTTGTCTCAGAAGCGTGACTTGCGTGGGGATCGAGTCTTTCGGTTACGATCCTCTGGTCAATACTGCAATCTTTTGATCGTCCACTTCATATGGTCACGAACCCTGCAACACCATAAACGAGACAAGACAAGTCTATGCAACCAAATCTATTTAGGTTAGTGTTAGTGACATTATTTTCAGTTAATTCAAAGTTTTAGCAATTATTGGCAAGGGCCAGCGATGTTATACACTTGCTAGTTTTATTAAACCTTGGCGTTTGTCATGCACAAAACAGTAAAGAACCAGCATCAAATACTGAATAACATGTTTTATTGATTGGGCCCCTAAATGGGCGGAGTTTTATACACGGGATGTAACTCCTGAAAAGAGGAAGCTACGCACAACAAATATACAAGTATGCACAAGAAATGATAAATACAATGACAAATCAAATTTGTACATGTCGGCAACGGGATGCAGACGAACATCATGAGCTGATCCTCCTATGACTCGCCCGACTCTAATGCTTTCCCAGTATTCACACTTCCGAAGAGATTGTATGTGATAATCGACCCCTTAGGTATATTCCCCGCACCAATGCGCACCGCAGTATCAAATTCGGACCGCAGTCATTTGCTTTTCAAATCCCTAACTTTTGCGTGAACCGCCCTTTACGGGTTTTCAGTTCACCGGGATACCCTTTTTTGCCGAAGCCGCCTAGTGTAGGTTTTCAACTTCGCGGGTGTACATTCTTTCAATTTTATCCCTAATTTTTGCCCGAACCTTTCATTCTGTTTTTGGTTCGCCAGGATGCCCCATTTTTGCCTGGACTCTCTTTTTTTTGTCCAGCGAGTCACTTTCAAGCAAAGTATCTTTTAACTGCGTCTGAATTCACATGTGACGTAAAGTCTTCACCGTCCATGGTGGACAACAACAAATCTCCTCCTGAAAAGACTTTTCTGACAACGTATGGCTCTTCGTAGTTGGGGGTCCACTTGCCCCTGTGGTCTGCCTGTGGTGGGAGAATCCTCTTCAGCACAAGGTCGCCCGTCTGAAAGCTCCGAGGATGTATCTTCTTATCATACGCTTTCTTCATCCGACTCTGGTACAACCGACCATATGCTAGAGAAGCTAGCCTCTTCTCATCCATTAAACTCAGCTGGTTCAACCTGTCTTTCATCCATTCTGCCTCGTCTAGTTGGACATCTCGTAATACTCTCAGGGAAGGAATCTCAACTTCCAGTGGTAACACTGCTTCCATTCCATATACCAACGAGAACGGGGTTGCCCCGGTTGATGTGCGTACCGTCGTACGATAACCGTGCAAAGCAAAAGGTAGCATCTCATGCCAGTCCTTATAGGTCACCACCATCTTCTGCACAATCTTCTTTATATTCTTATTGGCCGCTTCAACAGCGCCATTCATCTTGGGTCGATAAGGGGAGGAGTTGTGATGCTCGATCTTAAAACTCTGACACAGCTCCTTCATCATTTTGTTATTCAAGTTTGAACCGTTGTCGGTAATTATCCGCTCGGGGATCCCATATCTGCAAATGATATCTCTCTTGATGAACCTGGCTACCACCTGCTTGGTCACATTTGCATAAGATGCTGCTTCCAACCATTTGGTAAAATAATCGATTGCTACCAGAATGAACCGGTGTGCGTTAGATGCCGTCGGCTCGATCTTTCCAATCATATCGATCCCCCACATTGAGAACGGCCACGGTGACGACATTACATTCAGAGGACTCGGAGGCACATGGATCTTATCTGCATAGATCTGGCACTTATGACACCTCTTCGCAAACTTGAAACAATCAGTTTCCATAGTTAGCCAGTAATAACCTGCTCGCAGCAGCTTCCTCGTCATAGCATACCCACCAGCATGCGTACCAAATGTACCCTCATGTATTTCCTCCATGAGCAGCTTCGCCTCTTTCTCATCTACACAACGTAGTAGCACCAAGTCGTGATTTCTTCTGTATAAGACACCGTCCAGATTCAAATAGAAATTACCCGCCAATCTCCTGAGAGTCTTCTGATCGTGACTGGATGCCCCAGCCGGATACTCTTTGTTTTTCAGGAAATTAAGGATATCAAAATACCAAGGTTTATCATCAGATGTTTCGTCAATGGCAAATATGAAAGCAGGTCTGTCAAGCCGGGAGATAACAATGCTAGGAGCCTCATTCCAGAAGTTGACTTTATACATGGAAGACAAAGTGGCCAGGGCGTCAGCCATCTGATTCTCTGCTCGCGGTACATGATGCAACTCAACCTTGTCAAAGAAGGGCAACAATCTCCTCGCGTAATTCATGTACGGTATCAGATTAGGCTGACGTGTCTCCCATTCTCCTTTTATTTGATTCACTACCAGAGCTGAGTCTCCGTATACATCCAGATTTTTGATTCGCAAATCAATGGCTTCTTCAAGCCCCATGATGCAAGCTTCGTATTCGGCTTCATTATTGGTAACCGAAAAGGTCAATCGAGCAGTAAATGGGATGTGCGACCCATGCGGAGTAGTGATGATTGCCCCTATTCCGCTACCGTAGGCGTTTACAGCTCCGTCAAAGATCAACTTCCATTTGGAACCCAATTTTGGTCCTTCGTCTGGCAACGACTCTTCACAATCTTTCATCTTTAGGTACATGATATCCTCGTCAGGAAAATCAAAACTCATCGATTGGTAGTCCTCAATAGGCTGCTCTGCCAAGTACTCAGATAATACACTCCCCTTTATAGCCTTCTGCGAGACATACTGGATGTCGTATTCGGTCAAAACCATCTGCCAACGGGCAATTCTCCCCGATAATGCCTGCTTTTCGAATACGTATTTAATAGGATCCATCTTCGAGATGAGCATGGTTGTATGGTTCAGCATGTATTGCCTCAAACGCTTGGCGGCCCAGGCTAGAGCGCAACAAGTTTTTTCGAGCATTGAATATCGAGATTCACATTCAGTAAACTTCTTACTCAAGTAGTATATCGCATGCTCTTTCCTTCCTGTCTCGTCGTGTTGACCGAGAACGCAACCCATACTTCCCTCAAGAACTGTCAAATACATAATCAAGGGTCTCCCTGCCACTGGGGGTATCAAAATAGGAGGCTCCTGCAAATACTGTTTTATTTTATCGAACGCCTTTTGACAATTTTCGTTCCATATTACAGCCTGGTCTTTTTTCAACAGCTTGAATAACGGCTCACACGTGGCTGTCAGGTGAGATATGAATCGAGCGATGTAGTTCAACCTCCCTAAAAACCCACGTATTTCTTTTTCTGTTTTAGGCGTCGGCATCTCTTGTATTGCTTTTATTTTTGCAGGATCAACCTCTATTCCTTTTTCGCTCACGATAAACCCCAGCAGTTTACCCGATCTCACCCCGAAGGTGCACTTGTTAGGGTTCAGTCTCAGCCTGAACTTCCTAAGCCTTTTGAATAACTTCAACAGATTCACCGGATGTTCTTCCTCCGTCTGGGATTTGGCAATCATATCATCGACATAAACCTCGATCTCCTTATGCATCATATCATGAAAAAGAGTCGTCATTGCACGCTGATACGTTGCCCCAGCATTCTTTAATCCGAAGGGCATCACTTTGTAACAAAATGTTCCCTAAGGCGTTATGAAGGTAGTCTTCTCCATGTCTTCTGGTGCCATTTTAATCTGATTATAGCCCGAGAAGCCATCCATGAAGTAGAATACGGAGAATTGAGCAGTGTTGTCAACCAGCACATCGATGTGAGGAAGCGGGAAATCATCTTTCGGGCTCGCTTTGTTCAGATCACGGTAATCTACACACATTCTCACTTTACCGTCTTTCTTTGGCACTGGTACAATATTAGCGACCCATGAGGGATATTTTGTAACAGCTAGGAAACCAGCATCCCACTGCTTTTGGACCTCCTCCTTAATTTTCACTGCCATATCAGGTCTAGTTCTGCGAAGCTTCTGCTTAACCGGCGGGCATTCTTCTTTTAGCGGCAGACGGCGCACAACCATATCCGTATCCAGCCCAGGCATGTCTTCATACGACCAAGCGAACACATCACTGTACTCTCTGAGCATTTCAACCAGTCTTCGCCTGACGTCGCTCTGCAGCGCGGCTCCTATACGGATGTTCTTTTCAACCCCTTCCGACCCCAGGTTAATAATTTCAATGACCTCCTCATGAGGCAGAATGACTCGTTCTTCTTGCTTTACCAACCAAGACAACTCTTCGGGAACATCGCCATCTTCCACAATCTCTTCTTCGGCCTGAAATACCGGGTGCTCAAAGTCGAAATGAGTCATAGGCGGTTCAATGATGTCATCTGAAAATGTTATCCTGCAAAAGGAATGGTTAAATGCTTCAAAATATGTATAAAGTGAATAACCACATTGCCATTTTATTGTAAAACACAAAAACAGGAAAAACAGAGATCACAATATTTGTACATGAAAAAAACGCCTTTTATTTAATGATTAAACAATGCAATGTACATAACAGCACGACCCTAAGCAAAATCATGATGCCCCGGGTAAGACACCAGATTATTCAACAATTAAGAAAACAAAGTATTACTGTTTGTGAGTCACAGGAACAATCTCCTGAATAGACTAATTGCATAATCCTTGTCCTGGCACGCTCGGCTGAATCCAGGCGTCCATGTCGCAGTCACTGTCTCCTTCGTCGGAATCTGAAACAGCGTTGATGGCCTCGTGATACACTCCACTAGCTGTGATTGTTATCGGTCCTTTGAAACGGGGTGCCCCTGCAGCAGGTGTTGATGATGATGGTTGATATCCCAGCCCAAATCTGTCCATCTTCACAGGAATATCCAGAACCTTGCCCCAGCCTTTTGTCTCACCAGTCTTTACTAGAGCCTGAGCCTCCTTGTATGACGAGACGGCCACCTCTGACGCTTTACTCGGCCCGGGACCTTTGTCTTTGATGCGCAACCCTTCAAAGGCTTGACAGGGTGTTTCATGAATCTCGTCGTCGACTTCTACATACTTGAATGATGACAGATGGCTAACCAATATATCTTCTTCTCCACAGACCGTGACCACATTGTCCCCTACCATGTATTTCAGCTTTTGGTGCAAGGTAGATGTGACTGCCCCAGCACCATGGATCCATGGTCGTCCGAGAAGGCAGCTGTATGCTGGCTGTATGTCCATAATGTAAAATTCAGTTTCGAAAACCTCCGGCCCCACCTGTAGAGGTAACGTTATGGATCCAAAGACTGTTCTTTGTGTACCATCAAATGCCCTGACCACCAAGTCACTAGGCGTGCAAAGGATTCCTCTGACATCCAGTTTCATCATTGCTTTCTTTGGCAGCACGTTTAAGGAAGATCTAGTATCTACCAGTACATGAGACATGACTGAGCCCCTACACTCAACTGAGACGTGCAACGCCATGTTATGCTCTCTCCCCTTCGGGGTCAAATCGAAGTCTGTAAATCCCAAACTATGGCCTGCGTTCACATGCGCCAACACCCCCTCCAACTGATTCACGGAAACATCTTGGGGTACGAAGGAAGTATCCAGAACTTTCAACAATGCGTTTCTATGAGCTTCAGAACATAATAGCAACGACAATATGGATATCTTCGATGGCGTCTGTTGAAGGTGCTCAACAATCTTATAATCACTCTTACGAATAAGGCGCATAAACTCTTCCACATCCTTCAACGATGTTTCTCTTTCGTTCCTCTGCACAGGGACATCCTCATTCACCTTTCCTTTTCCTTTAGCCAGTCGTTCAGCCTCTACCTCAGGCGATATAAAGATTCTCCCACTTCTCGTCATTCCTCCGGTACCGACGACATTGTCTACACCTTCAACCGGCTGCTTACTAACATCAATTTTCACCCCATCACAGTATGCTTCCAACCCATAGGTCCAGGGTACTGCCTTAGTGCTCTCATAAGGGATTGGTCCTGCCTTGGTGATAGTGATCGGCGGTCGCCTGGCCGGCGCCGTTATAGTTATCGTTTTTCGGGGAAGTGTCACGGTAGCTACGTCACTTTGCTCATCCGCTGATAACTCTGCAGGTTCTCCAACTGCCGTTCTGTCAAATTGTAATGTGCCTCCATCTATCAAGGTCTGAATACCCTTCTTCAATTCAGCACAACCCCCAGCTTGGGTCCAACACTCTAAACAAAACTCATCGCAGCCCGGATACACACCTCCTTTCAATAATCTGCTCTTTATTTCACACAACGGTGTCTTGAGGTCATCAACATTCATAATCAAGTTCAAACCCTCCTCAGTTAAAATAGCATTTGCCCCATGGTTGGGCATGGGCTTTTGCACTATGTTCGGACCTGCCTGTCCAAAATTGATAGCCTTACTATTCAATAGATCCTGTACCACATGCTTGAACGCGTGGCAACTCTCTATGTCGTGTCCAGGAGCCCTGGAGTGGAATTCACAGTGCTTGTTCGCGTCAAAGCCGTACGGCGGAGTGCCTGTTATTGGCGCCATAGTCCTTTTTCCACCAAGTTCAAACCCAGTAACGTCTGTAGCAATTCTGCATACGTTGAAGGAGGCGTTTCAAACACCCTCCTTGGTCTGCCCCCCTGAATTCTGCGCTGGGCAGGATGTACCCCCTGTTGCTGTTGTTGTATTGGTTGTTGCTGAAGTGGAATGGTGACACTTGCCACCTGCTGCGGCTGATTGTACTGGTTTCGACCTCTGCCCCGGCCTCGGCCCCCGAACACTGCACTTGCATCACCTTGACGGCGCCCCCCGAAAGCCCTTCTGTTATTGCCAGATGAAGTGGATTCCTCAGCTTGGAATCTTCCCTATTTAATATTGCTTTCAATCTTCTCACCCATCAGGATTAAGTCCAAGAAACTGCCCAAAGAAGTATGAAACAGCTTGTCATAAAACATACTGGTAAATGTTCCTATGAACATATCATTCATTTCTTTGTCATCCAAAGGAGGATGAACTCGTGTAGCCATGTCGCGCCACCTTTGCGCGTATTCTTTGAAGCTCTCATCTTTCTTCTGGGACAACCCCTGCAATTGGACCCGGTTGGGTGCCAAGTCACTATTGTACTTATAATGAGCCACAAACGCTTCGGCCAGCTGCTTCCAAGTCTTTATCTGAGTTGGCTCCAACCCCATGTACCATTCAAGGGAAGGACCAGACAAGCTATCTTGAAAGAAATGCATCAGCATTTTCTCATCGTTTGAATAGGCCGACATCCTTCTGTAGTATGACCGCACATGCACCTTTGGACAGGTGTCTCCCTTGTATTTGTCGAACGTGGGAGCTTTGAATTTTAGCGGTACCCTCAGGCCAGGCACCAGACCCATTGTGGTCATATCTAAACCAACAGCGCTTTGATTCACGACCCCCTTCATCTGCTCCTCGAGCATCTTGATTCTCTGAGAATCATCCATAGGACCTTCAAAACCTCCACCAGAGAAAGCATCTTCTTGCTGATCTTCTAGCCAATTATCGTTCCCAGTTTCGTATCCATCGTACCCGTTGTTACGGCCAAATCTAGTCTGATTCATTACAGGGCCCCGCCCCTTGTTACCGTACCCCGGAGCGACTCCAGCAGGTCCAAAAGTCATTATTCCGGCACCATTTCCATTTCCGAGTTCGCCATAACCCTGATTAGCCATACCAAATCCGTCCTGTCCGAAGCCTTGAGCGTTGAAGCCGTACTTTCCAGCATGATCAAACCCCTGGTCATTAAAGCCGAATCCATTGTTACCGAAGCCATTACCTCCCATATTATCACCACCCAGATTGACATCTCCGAACCCAACGTTGTCGACGACAGTCTCGTTACCGATTCCAACGTTACCGTTCCCGGCGACAGCGCCGTTGTTCACATTGACAGCAGGTATGTTTACCACAGGTGGAGCTACCGGTGTAGGAGTACCATCCCCGTGAATAGTGTCGACTCGCACAGGATTATGGTCTTCGTTTCCGTGCCCAGCATTTCTCATCAGCAAAGGCTGCACCAAAGCTTGCAAGTTCTCCTGGCCTTTCACAATGGTCTCCATTGTCTGCATGAATAGCGCCAGCTTCTCACGCATGTCCTGCATTTCATTCTGCATCTGATCCATAACTCTTCTGCAGTTGGTACGAGTGGAGTATTGGTGCGGGCGTTGACTTTCAATCCTGAAAAGACCTGGTACAGTGCAGGAAATGAGATACAGTTCAATAATCACCTGTAATGCAATATGAATGTGAATGCAATGCAATATGTGTCTGTGCATTAGGGAATATCATTCCCCGATTCTAGTGCGAATGTGTCAGTGTAGTGACAGTGACAGCAATACGAAGTTTGGAGCCGAATCATAAAAAACACCTCATATATTGCAGAGAAATCCATTAAGCCAGGAATACAATCTCAATGAGTATACAATAAGAAGGCATGACCTCAACCAACAATCCTGGTGATGGTCAGCACAATGCAAATAAAGCATACACATTAATACATGAAACGGTCAAGTGCTCCCATAGGCCTGGTACTCTTCTAATAACCTCTTAGTCTCTGGATGACTTGGTCGGGTAAGCAGACCCTCAACAAGTAGATCTCTTCGCTGGAGAACACGTCGTAAATCACCGGCAGATTCCTCCCATGCCCCTTCTCCGAAGCGATCCTCTAGCTTCCGCTTCTGAGACACAGCCTCTTTCTTGCCTTCGATGGCCTTGTTCAATGCATTCTGGAGACTATATCTTGCCATTACCTCCTCTTCATACTGTTTAGTGCTAGCCTTCAACTATTCTTCGAGTTCAGAAATTTTCTGCTTCAATTTGTCTTCCCTCTTTTTGTTGTTGGTTAGCGTAGCATTCCACGTCTTGTTGCAAGAAGAGATTTCCCGGTGAGCGGCATCGAGTGCTTTCTTCTTGGACTCCAACATGTCATGAGAGCTTCTGAATTCTTTCCCCAGGCGTTCACGCTTCCTTTTCTCTTCAGTCAATTCAGCACCTAGCCTGTTTACTAACTCAGTCTGCTGCTGAAAAGAATACACAACCTTGTTCTTCTCACTACGCATCTGAGCCAGTTCCTTTTCTAACTCTTCATTAGCCAACAGCAAGGCTTCCTTCTCTTTTATAACTCGCTCGTAGACTTCCATAGTAACAATGGTTGGTTCCTCTACTGGAATATGAACCTGAACTGGTGCAGCTGGAAACGGCATCAGCAACTGTTTTGCCCTCTCTTGGATCCAAACTTTGTAAGGTACATAAGCCTGACAATCATTCTTCCCCAATAGTGGCTTCCCTCTTCTGTTGATACGCATCCAGGCGTGCTGAAGCTTGGCTAGTAACTCTCCATTCAAATCACCGGTGAAGTACAGAGATTCCTGTACTTCTTCCTCCCTAGGTGGGTTCTTCAATGCGTATCCAAACTGGCGAACGAACAGAGATGGGTTATAATTGATGCACCCTTTTCTTCCTATCAAAGGAACATTAGGATATCCGGCGCAACTGAAAATAAGCTCATACCCCAGCAAGTCTCGGTCAAACCACTCAATGTCTTCAGAAGATAGTCTCATCAGGCGCTCTGGCCAGTCAGCTGTAGTTGCACTATCTACAAAAGGTCCCTTCAGGGGGAGATGACTCTTAAACCACATGTTCAACAGCGGCGCACAACAGTAGACAGTCTTTCCTCTTCTATTTTCATTTTTGTAGTGCAATGAATGATAGAGATCTCCAATCAAAGTGGGTACCGGGTTGCCAGCAGCAAACAGATGAAAGGCGTCAAAATCCACAAAATTGGGTAAATTGGGAAACAACACTATTCCGTAGATGCACAGAGCCAAGATAGCATTAAAGATTATCCAGCACCCGCTCTTGGCGTATTCTTGAGCTTTGCCAACTAGAAAATCGAGGGAGAAGCCTGGAACCCCGAGCCAAGAAGTCACTAATAGTTCAGAAGCGTTCATGTGTAAGGCCTTAGCTAAGTCCTCCAGCTGGGGCTTAGCGTCACGATGGATGAAAGGAACCTTATTTTGCACCGGCAGCTCGATAAACTCTGCGTATTCTTCCATGGTAGGCCCCAAAATAAAGTCAGCAAATGTGAAACACCTCAAGACAGGGTCATAGAATTGCATCAAGGTATACAGCCCATTCATCTCAACAGCAGTTGGCTTGCAGACCAGTCTCAACAATCTTCCATAACTCATTCTGAAACTTCTCCTAACCTCCTCATCAGCAAGGGACATCAGACCAAGTAGGGGAGTAATGTTAGGTGTAGGTAACTTGTACGCAACTGTCTTTCTCAAACCAGCCATGATCAATAAGCAGAAGTCCGGACACTAGAATCAAGGAATATGCAAATGCACCTGCAGCACAGACACACGTTAATGAAATGCACATGGTAATGGTTATGCGAACAATGCAATGCAAATAGATGCAACAGGGACCAAATGCCATGGCTGAGAAGCCTGAACCCAAATCATAAGTCTCAGATAGACCCTCCAGAATTCCTCAAACCCTGGTCTTAGACAGACCCAATATGAAGCTTCAACTCTGGTCTCTGATAGACCCCATAACATAACTCCAACTGGTCTCTGATAGACCCCTCAACTGTCCATAAATACCCTGAATCTCAAATCAAGAAACAAACCGGTATCTGAAGGTCTAGTTACCTGCATAGCCCCAAACCCTCTCACAGGTAGGTGTCCTAGTAACTGACAATGGTATGGCATCCTATGCGGTCGTCGGCATCACAGACTTTCAGGGTTGATGATATGATTCCCAGAAGGAGTGGCATCATCAAATCCTGAAGAGGCCTCACTTAGCCAACTTCCAAATGATCGGTTCCCGGAGTCGACAATCCAACTAACCAACAACCCCTTCGACCCAAAGGGTAGAAAAAGAAGTCAACCAGAAGAACCTCGTCCGAGTGTAGATTTTGTGGGACACTAATGCAAGCAAAGCCAGCACGCGCCCACTACTTTCTACTCTAATTCTAAGTGCACTCAAGCCCAGGTCCGGCTTATCTCTCAATCATAGAACACCCGTCACACCCCAATACAGCAATAATACAATAATATAATGCTGGAAAGTAAATGACATAATGTAAATCCATACAAAATCCTCGACGGGAAAACAAGCGTTAGGATTGACTCGCTTAGGGGACGTTGGATCCCCAGCAGAGTCGCCAGCTGTCGCTACTGCGAAAATCGGCGCCGGCTGAACAGAAGAGTCGCCACCGTGCGTTATTTATCCCAACGGAGGGAAAGGAAACGCTCGAAGTAAACCTACCGCAAAGACGGGAAAGGAATGGTCATCGCAACTAAATCCTGGATTTGGGAGTCGGTTACGCAAGGGGAAGGTATTAGCACCCCTCACGTTCGTCGTACTCGACGGGATCCACGCTTGTTTTCTGGTACGGATTGTTATTCTATCTATTCTACAGGTCTAGGGTTAAAAGAAAATAAAATGACTCGGCAAAGTATCACACTTTATGCCTACGTATTCCCGTCTGGAACGAGAAATCAGAGTCAACGTAGTTCGCCTACCTACGGGAAAGGAGGGGAAGGTTGCTCGCTAGGATATCGCATCCTATGCCTACGTACTTTCATACAGCATGAAAGATCAGAGCAAACGTAGTTCGGGCCACGTACGACACAAGTCTGTCTTAATTGTTTTTATCTCCTTCTGAAAAAGGGTTCTTCTGATTACTGGTCCAAGCGGACAAAAATGACGTTTTGATGAGTTCACATTCTTTTACGGAAGAAGTGTCTTTTATTGTGTTTGAAATATTTATTGTGTTTTTCTGTTTGTTTTGAGAAAGAAGAGACAAAACTCTAACCTATGGTTGAAAAAGGGATCAAACTAACCTAATGTTATCATGCATGGGTTAAGACCTAATGTCTATCATGTTCCTCTCTTGCGCAGAGAGAAACAGAGATCCTAAGGGATAAGCGGAAACAGAAACAATAGCGAATATACAATAAAGCAGTAAAATATGCATGGATGCAGCAATACAAGCGAGGCAAGGGAGTCCCACTCAACCTCGAACCTAGAAAACAACAGGCAAAAGCGAACAAAATTCGCTTTCAACCTAACAGATTAAATGGCAAACAATACAGTCAGGGAAATTCAAACAATACATCAAAAATTATAAACGGCAAAAATAAACAGCAAACAGCAGCTCTGCACAGCATCTGTCTTCAAGTCATCTTCAACTATCTACAGGCTTCAAGCAAGCATCAGTCTTCATCTTCAAGGGCTTTTCTTCAAGTCTCAATCTCCAAGATGAGTAGCAGTCAACAAGATGAATTAGATGTTAAGCAATCAGTTGCCTACCAAGGGTGGCCTACTAACTGTTAACATGATATAGACAATTTTCTCTCTAAAGTTCTATCTTTTAAATACATTTACTAATCCTTCCAAAGGAAGGAGGTGGGTATTTAAAAGAGACTTTGAATCATAGAGAAAGAATGGAGGCAAACAAGACCTTCCATGTTTGTGAATCAAGTTCCCATTCTAGAGCTCTACCTAGCTCCAGGATCCTATAACCTCATCAGCTGCCAGCAAGATATACTCTTCATCCACTCTTGAAATGGGTCTGCATTCCTTTTTTCTTCAATGGGAATCATCAATAAAGTCTTCAACTCAAACCCAAGCCCCAAACAAGCCCAATACCCCACACAGTCAAACAATAACCCTAGAAAGGGCACACCACACAATCAATCAATTCAAAAATCAACCAAAAATAGTATATTATTCTATTAATTCCTAATATAAATGCTAGGGGACCCTACATAACTACCCTTAAGTCCCATATATTCCCCATAGACTAAGTTGCCCTAAAAAACCTAAATCTAAAATTATTATTGACCTATACTAAAGTTTTAATCAAATTCTATACTACCTAGAACTACCTAATTAAAACTACCCTAAAAATTATCACAAAATTATGAAATTAATTCAGGGGGACCCTAAACCATTCATCTAATCATCCTAAAAATATTGAACTTAAAATCCTAAGGGAACTATCCTACTAAAATTCCACAAATTAGCATACCAACTAAAAGAATTAAAAAAAGCAATTAAAAGTAAAAATATGCAAAAAAATATGAAAATGAAGTAAAATGACAATTTTATGTTTTCACATTTTTCTTGACAGAAAATAGAAAATGGGAAAAAAAGTCTCATTAAAAAATATGCATTTTTCAATTTGTTATGAATTTTTGAAGTTTAATAAAATTTGGAGGAAGTTAATATGAGAATTGATGCATGGGGTGTATAAAGAAATAAAATGCAGTTGGATTAGTGATGGGCCCAGGAAGGGGGGTGCTGGAAGTAAGGCGCTAGGCCCAGCTATTAGTTCAGAAAATCATTTAAAAAATCAAAAGAAAAAGATAAAACTATGGTGTAAATAGCATGGCATTGTAGTGTAACGGTTGGGCCTTGGACAAAGGGGGGTGGGGAAAATAATTTCGTGTGAGCCCATGATGATATACTTATCCATTTTCGTGATTTAATCCCAGCCGTCCGATTTCTTCCCCAAGTCAAATATTTCACACTCATCCAACGGTTGATACATTGTCTTCTTCCTTGGAATGTTAGGGTTTTAGAACTCTATGAAAATACAACTTCCATGCATGAAACTTCATCACCTTTGTTCTCTCTCATTTCTCCATCAAATGCCATGATCCAAGAACCAAACTTGACTAGAATTTTATGTAGAATACAACCATGCCTTTGGATTTCGTTGAAACTAACTATATCATGCAAACCGAACCATACAACTCCATGAATCCAAATTTTCGTCAGTTTTTGACCATCACAAAACTCAACAATCTTTGTATATAATTAATCCTCATGCTATGCTGATCACAACCAACCAAAATTCGTGCATTATCATCCATTAAATAGTGTGTTCTACCTCCATCAAGAATCAACCTCCATTAATGAAACCTCACTAATTGGTCTAAAACTCATCCAAATGAATCCCCTAATGGTCTCTAATAGTTCCACAACAAGAACTAATCCTAGCCATGCCTAAATCAAAGTGTGGAAGTGATTTTGCTTACCTTGACTCTTGCAATGGTGGATGGTGAAAAGCTTCGAATCAATCCTTGTAGATCTTCAAGAATGGTCTCTAAGTGATGAATAATACTCTGCTTGCACAAGATTTGATGGAGATTGCTTGTATCTTCAGATCCAATCACTTTTGCTCTTTTGCAACTTCACTTGGAAAGCTTCAATTCTTCAACAATGGGGCTCACTCTAGCATGAACATGTTCATGGAGGTTTGTAGTGATGATTTGTGGAAGAAAATGGAAGAGTAATGAAGAGAAAAATGAAGTTTCAATTCAATTTGCAAATGGAGAATTTTTGGTTCAAACTCTTTTCTCTACCACCATTCACATCAACAATCACCAACCTTTCACCAATGGAGAATGAAATCAATATATAGACTGATTTAGAAGGGTCTAGAATCATCTAGATCAATCTAGTAGGAACTTGAAGCTTCATGACTTGATATTTTGCATTTCACTTCCCACCACATGAGATATCATGACAAAATCCTTACAACTTGAGTAATTCACTTGATTTTCTCCTTAAGTGGTATTTTGGACAAGATACAAAGCTTAAACACCTTGTTTATGAAGCTTTTCTTTGTTTTGGTTTGGTATGCCATTATGCAAGTAAGACTTTTACAAAGCAACCCTAAGATTTAAGCCTCAAATCAAAATTGTGGCTGAACCATTGTTCTTAAAATGTCCTTGGGAGTTAAAATGACCTATCATATGCCATGGTTTGGATTTGGAACTTGGATTTTAGGATTTTCCATTTCACTTGAATTAACTTATGTCTCATTTTTAGGCCATTTTTATCACTTTTTGCTATGAGCCTTTCCAACATCTCATGACCACCCTACTAGCCTTAAAACATCATTCTAAGCAACTTTGATGTTGAACGTTTTTTCATTTGAAGCTTGGAAGTAGGAGATATGGCCATATGCTTGAAATGACCTATAATTTCCAAATGACCAAAATGCCCTTGGTTTGCCAAAGTCATAAGTAGAGTTCCACAACTCAGATGAAGGCATACTATACCTTTCTAGAAAGCTAAGATCATGAGGAACAACTTTCATGTTGGCCAGAAATCCATTTGAAAGCTCCTTGAGGGGTAAAAGTTGCTTGGAAGTCAAGTAACTTTCACAGACAAATTTCAGTGTCCTCAGATGACTTGTAACTTGCAAGAACCATAACTTGAGTTCTATAAATCTCCTTGATGCCTTCCACCACTCAAATTAAAGGTATTGAGATCCTATACAAGTTTCATGTTGGCCAAGGATCCATTTGAGGCTTTCATTTTGAATTATCTTGCTTGGAAGTTTGACCTAAATCAGGGGATTTTACACAGAAACCCTAATTTAGAAACCTCTCTTCTTCTTGATTTCTCTTGATTTCTCCTTGGCACAACACCACATCCATATCCACATGTCAAATGAGGCATCCCACATCTTTCAAATAGGCCTTGATGCCCTTCAATCAAGCATTTGACCTAGGGTTGACCCAGGGTTGACCCAGATGAAACCCTAGTTGACTGTCTTCAACTGCAGCTCCTTGTAATCACACCAATGACTTGTCTCACTTTCAAAATGACCCTATAGGTCTTCCATAATGTCTGTACACATTCCATGCTTTTAATTCATAGCTCACAACTTCCCTGATGATCTTCAAATACCCTCAAGATAGGAGATAGATCCACTGCTTGGCCCACTAACTTCTCAGATTTCAATTTCTTTCTGATGACTTGGATGTGCTTGAATTTGAATAAGAACCTCTTGATATGCCCATAGAGATAATAATTGCATTTGGTCCCTTGTTGGATGACTTGCCCATGCTATGCTATGCAAATGATTAGACTATGTACATGACTTTTTATGCAAATGACAATGCAATTGAAACATAAGATCAGGTGGAATAAGTTGAGCAAATGTTAGGGTGCAACACACTCCAACAGAGAAAACCACAGCGAAAGGTGGGATGTATGAGATCAGCAGCCTTGAAAAGTTCAACGCTAAGGTAAATGCTCTAGCACAGAAGATTGATAGTCTGACCGTTAACCCCACTGCAACCGTCGCTGCCGTAACTCCAAATTGCGAGTTATGCAGAAGCACCACTCATAATGTGCCTGAATGCCCATTGCTAGCCGGAATCCCACCAGACCAGGTAAATTATGCTCAAGGAAATCCTTACGCAAATACCTATAACCCAGGTTGGCGAAATCATCCAAACTTTTCTTACAAAAGCGAAAATGCATTACAAATGCCTACTGCTCCGCCAGGATATCAGAACCCAGCTGCTGCTCAGACTGCACCTAGGAAATCAAACCTCGAGTTGATGATGGAAAAATTCATAGCTACTCAAGCTCAAACAAACAAAGAATTCCTGAATCAAAACATACACACTAGCGAGCAAATTAAACAGTTGACCGGAAAAGTAGACACTTTAGCCACCCACAACAAAATGCTATAAACACAGATATCACAAGTGGCTCAACAACAAGCCTCTGCTGCCGCACCTGCTGGCACATTTCCTGGACAACCCGAACAGAATCCAAAGGGCCAAGCAAATGCTGTAATACTAAGAAGCGGAAAAGAATTGGACGAACCGATCGATCCGAGGACCGAAAACTCAGCCATGCAACAAAAACCAACGGAACAAGCAGAAAAGGAATCCGACTTAGAGAAGAAGGAAGACAACGAGAAGGAGGATACCGCAAGTGAAAAAACTCAAGCACCTCCAGCGCCATATAAACCACCTATTCCTTATCCTCAAAGACTAATAAACTCCAAACTTCAGGACAGTTTAAGAAATTTGTAGAGCTCCTTAAACAGCTGAATATTACTATTCCTTTTACAGAAGCGATAACTCAAATGCCGTCATACGCTAAATTTCTCAAAGAAATCCTGTCGAATAAGAGAAAGATCGAGGATAACGAAACAGTTACACTTACTACAGAGTGTAGCGCTATTATTCAAAACCGCATGCCTCCTAAATTAAAAGACCCAGGTAGTTTCTCCATACCCTGCGTCATAGGAAAGTTCGTAATAGACAAAGCTCTATGCGATTTAGGAGCCAGTATCAGTGTTATGCCTTTATCTATATGCAAAAAGCTGAATATGGGAGACCTCAGACCAACCAAAATGTCCGTTCAATTAGCTGACCGATCAGTAAAATACCCCGTCGGAATACTGGAAAACGTTCCAGTACGCATAGGACAATTCTACATTCCAACCGACTTCATAATCATGGACATCAAAGAGGACACTGTTACCCCGATTATCCTAGGAAGACCATTCCTAGCTACAGCCAGAGCTATTATAAACGTGAAGAAAGGAAGACTAACATTCGAAGTAGGAGAAGAAAAGATAGAGTTCATTCTCACCAAGTTCTTACAATCACCAGCCATAGACGATACCTGCTATTTAGTAGACGAAATTGACGAATGCATAAGAGAACTTGAAAATGAAGAGACCACGTATTCAGAAATAATAAAGATTCAAATACCCGATATTTCTGAAGACGACGATTGGCGTAAACCGTATAAAGACGACAGCCTAAGCGAAAGCTTAGCATTGACCCCAAACCACATGCCAGGTCCGAAGAACCCATCTTTAGAACTTAAAACACTACCCAAAAACCTTAGATATGAATTTCTAGACGATGAACTAAAAAGACCAGTGATAGTCAACGCCGACTTAGGACAACCAGAAACTGAAAAGTTACTAGAAGTCCTAAAGAAGTACCCCACCGCGTTAGGCTATAACATAAGTGATCTAAAAGGTATAAGCCCTTCGATCTGTATGCATCGAATTACAATAGAGGAAGACTCTAAAACCTCTAGAGAGCATCAGAGGAGACTGAACCCCATCCTGAGCACTGTAGTCAGAGATGAAGTAAAGAAATTGCTAGATGCAGGAATCATCTATCCGATCTCCTATAGTGAATGGGTCAGCCCAGTTCATGTCGTACCGAAGAAAGGAGGAGTCACAGTAGTTAAAAACGAAAAAGGCGAATCAATAACAAAAAGAGTCGTGACTGGCAGCAGGATGTGTATTGATTATAGGAAGCTTAACAAAGCCACACGCAAAGATCATTTCCCGTTACCCTTCATAGACCAAATGTTAGAAAGATTAGCCAAACATTCATATTTCTGCTATCTAGATGGTTATTCAGGATTCTTCCAAATTCCCATTCATCCTGATGACCAAGAAAAGACTACATTCACCTGTCTTTATGGTACTTTTGCTTACCGCCGAATGCCGTTCGGACTCTATAATGCTCCAGCAACCTTCCAAAGATGCATGATGGCAATCTTTGCAGATTTCATAGACAACATCATGGAAGTATTTATGGAAGATTTCTCGGTATGTGGACAAAGTTTCGAAGGATGCCTACAAAACTTAGAAATGGTATTAGAACGTTGCGTAAAAGTGAACCTCGTCCTAAATTGGGAAAAATGCCATTTTATGGTCCGACAAGGAATAGTTCTAGGACATGTCATATCAGATAAAGGAATTGAGGTAGACAAAGCTAAAATAGAGATTATAAAAGATCTCCAACCTCCAAAATTCGTACGAGAAATACGAAGTTTTCTAGGACATGCCGGTTTCTACAGAAGATTTATAAAAGATTTTTCGAAAATCACAAAACCTCTGACCGGCCTGTTGATGAAAGATGCTGAGTTCGTCTTCGACGACAACTGTCTAAAAGCATTCGAAACATTAAAATCAGCCCTTATCACCGCACCAATCATGCAACCACCCGATTGGCGACTACCGTTCGAAATCATGTGCGATGCGAGTGATTATGCCGTAGGCGCAGTTCTAGGACAAAGGAAGGACAAGAAACTCCATGCCATCTACTATGCCAGTAGAACCTTAGATCCTGCCCAAATGAACTACGCTACCACAGAAAAGGAACTTCTAGCAGTTATATTTGCGCTTGACAAATTCCGTTCTTACTTAGTAGGAGCAAAAATTATCATATACACAGACCACGCTGCCATAAGGTACCTAATAAGCAAAAAGGATGCCAAACCAAGACTATTGAGATGGATCCTGTTATTACAAGAGTTTGACTTAGAAATCAAAGATAAGAAAGGAACCGAGAACGTTGTTGCAGATCACTTATCCCGAATAGAAGGCATCAGACACGAACCAGTACCGATAAACGACGATTTCCCGTACGAACGTCTGATAGCCAAATTAGAAAGTGACATACCCAACTAAATCTCGGAAGATCCAGAATTCGAAAAAGCCGTAGAAGCCGTCTATGCCCAAGTCACATTACCTTGGTATGCTGACATCGTTAATTACCTCGCTGCGGGCGTGCTTCCACCGGATCTCACTTATCAGCAAAAGAAGAAATTCTTCCACGATCTGAAACACTATTATTGGGACGAACCTCTACTTTTCAAGAGAGGGACCGACAACATATACCGTCGCTGTGTCCCAGAGGAAGAAATAGAAAATATCATTTCCCAATGCCATTCAGCACCATATGGTGGTCATGCTAGTACATCCAAGACGTGCGCTAAGATTCTCCAAGCCGGCTTATTCTGGCCTAACCTCTGGAAAGACGTCCACATCGCTGTGCTAAAATGTGATCGATGCCAACGAACTGGAAACATTTCACGACGCGATGAAATGCCTCAAAAAGGAATCTTAGAGGTAGAAATCTTTGACGTATGGGGAATAGATTTCATGGGACCATTCCCACCTTCTTTTGGTAATAACTACATACTCGTCGCTGTAGACTACGTGTCTAAATGGATAGAAGCCATTGTTGCTCCAACAAACGACGCACGAGTAGTAATCAAACTCTTCAAAAACACAATCTTTCCTAGATTCGGTGTACCCAGACTCGTCATTAGTGACGACGAATCTCACTTCATATCGCGAATATTTGATAAACTTCTCTCTAAATATGGAGTCCGACACCGGGTAACTACACCTTATCATCCGCAAACTAGCGGACAAGTAGAGGTCACGAACAGGGAAATAAAACAGATATTGGAAAAGACTGTCGCTACCTCAAGGAAAGATTGGTCATCAAAGCTACAAGAAGCTTTATGGGCTTATAGGACCGCTTTTAAGACACCAATAGGTACTACACCCTACAAATTAGTTTACTGTAAATCCTGCCATCTCCCTGTAGAACTAGAGCACAAGGCCTTCTGGGCCATTAAGACACTCAATTTCAACTACACCGAGGTAGGAGAAAAGCGAATCTTGAACTTACACGAATTGGAAGAACTTCGATTAGACGCTTACGAAAATGCCTGTATCTACAAAGAACGAACTAGAAAGTGGCATGATAAATGTTCAGTCAAGAAACAATTCAGTGTGGGAGACATCGTATTGCTATTTAATTCAAGATTAAAACTCTTCCCAGGTAAACTAAAATTTAGGTGGTCTGGACCTTATGAAGTAACTAAAGTACTTTAGAGTGGAGCTGTTGAAATTACCGATAAGACGAATGCACCGTTTATCGTAAACGGGCAACGTCTAAAACATTATAATAAGAACGAAACCAGCCCTCAAGTCTGCAGTATAACACTGCTTGAGCTTCCAGCTCAAACACCCGAATAGCTTCTCACCAAGCTATCGTCAGGCTTTAGACGTTAAAAACAACGCTTACTGGGAGGCAACCCAATTTCCCTCGTTATTGTATTTCATTTTTCTTTAAAATTTTACTTTGAAAATTTAACAAAAATTTCTAAACTTATAATTACTACTAATTTCTACTTTCGTTTGTTTTCATATTTTTATTTTTATTTTTCTCTTTTGTCTTTTGTTTCTACCGTTTTTTTTTGTTTTTAAAAATCCTGACTTCAAACTCCTGTTTTAAACTTTTCAGGATTTTTAAAGTCTTCAAAACATTCCTTCTGTTTTCTCCGAATTACCTGCGAGTATGGCCGAGTACGACTTCACAAAGGTTCATTTTCGAGGACTAGCTCAAAAGGCAAGATTTGCAGCACTAACTTAAAGAGAAATCGCCTTAACGTTGTATTATGATAAGTCTACCATGGATAAACTAGGAATCACGGATAGCATTCAGTACCTGTTCAATCAACTGGGTTGGGAGAACACTGCTTTAAAAACACGTTTTGCTACCTATAAGGATCTTACCTATGAATTCCTTAGTTCCTTCAGATACCTGCCCAACTATGGTTTTGGATCCAACACATAGTTGATTACCTTTCGAATGTTTGGAATGGACCAAACCCATAGCCGGATGTCACTAGCTACCCTCCTAGGATTTCCTAGCGGACCGCATATGTTCATCAGTGCAGAAGATGACGATATTGATCTTCAACTCGACCAATTCTGGGGTAGAATCACAGGCGACTATCACCCTGCACCAGACAAAATGTATAATGATGATATTCATAACCTAGCTTTCAGATACTTCCATAAGATACTAGCTCACATCCTTTTCGGGAAAGAAGAAAATATTACCACGGTATCTAAAGAGGAGTTATTCATCATGTTCTGTGCTTCCCAGGGACGTACAGTAAATGCAGTACCTTTCATGATGAGATCTTTCAAACGCCTCACTCAGGAACCACAATCACCTATTCTTATAGGAGGCCTCGTGACAATGATTGCCCACGAGCTTGGCCTTAGATTCCACTTAAATGCAAGCACTCGTTTTGGCACCATCCGACCCATGAATATTCAGTTCTGCTTTAACAGGAGCATTTTAGAAACTATGGGACCTGGACCTTATGAGTACCTCATCAACGAAAAACCTATCCAGCTATTCACACTGCCTGACCATCAGATGACAAGTATCCACAATAAGGACAACTGGCTTTATGAATTGGACGAGCCTATGGGACCTCCTTCACCTCAGTCAACACCACAGAACTATATGTATGACAGTGACCACATCTCTGAGGCACACGACTATATGTACTATGAGGATGCTGTATCCGACGCTGAAGTAGACCCTATGACTCCTCCGCACTACAACACCTATCCTGAGCCTATCCCTGAGGAGACCACCGACAAAATGGATATTGTTCTACTCCGATTGGACAACGTTGATGCAACTCTGACTACTGTAAAAGATGACATCGCAGGCATACACATCGAACTGGTAGTCTTCATGGACTTAGTCTGTGACCATCTCGACTACTACTCACGGAAATTCGATGAGTTGAAGGCACGAAAAGACTAGATACTAGTTTTAGCATTAGATTTAATTTAGTTTAGTTTAGTCTCGTTTAATCATTTGGATTTTTTCGCATTGTTAGTTTCTTTATGTACTACATACATTTATTTTAATTTCATGTTATTTCAATTATAGTTTTTATTCAATTATTCTGTTTTTATGTTACTCTTTGTTTGTTGGCTGCTATATTACATTGTCGTATAAATACTAGGCCTAAAAGTCACTGCAAGAACGCCCTCAGAGCAAAATTATGCGTTCTGCAGATTTTGCTGCTGTGACGACCGTCACAGGACCCTGACGAGCGTCACGCGGGTGACGACCGTCACACATACGTGACGACCGTCACGGACCCAAAACTGCTATCTGATATAACAGGGGTTGCGTTTTCTCTCCCACTACCCTCATTTCAACTTCCAATCATCAGAACTCCTACCCCACTACAAATTTTCGTTCTCCCCACATTGCACCATATATTTCAACTCCAATCTCAACTTCCAACCACACTTCTGTCAATTTTTCCCACTCTGCAGAACAGCTCCAATCCTCAGAACCCTCTCAATCTTCCAACAATGGCGAGAAATACCGAAACCCCAGATATCAGTAACATTGTCTTCAGCGAAGGTGACTCTGATGAGAGACAGCAGGCAAACTATATTGCATTCCATCAACGGTCGCTCCAGCCGACTCATTATCCACACATTCCATCGCTCACGGAGCTCGGACTCCTTGACGGCGTCACTTGGATGCTCCAAAGTGTCGGCCTCTGGAACCTATGCACCAATCCACTGCCGACATACGAACAACTCACTCTCGAGTTCCTGAGTTCGTTTACCTACCTCACTTCCAGCGGCGACCTCAGCCAACACACCGGTGCCGCATGCTTCAGGATGTTCGGCACCAACTATCAGGTGAACCAGAACCAGATTGCCGAAATCCTACAATTCCCTCGAGGCGACAATGCTCACCGCCGCCTCACCGTTCAGTTCCAGCACGATGCTTTCACGCTCTGGTACCAGTTGACCGGCATCAACGCCGATGGTTGGGACTCACTACACGCAACACATATCCATAACCCGACCATCCGGTACTTCCACCGAGCACTGAGCAACACAATCTTCGCCAGGGACAACAACCATAAGGTGAACTCGAAAGAGCTCTTCTTCCTCCATTGCGTCTTGAACAACGAGCCTGTCAACGCCGCCCCGTTCCTCCTGGCTCACATTCAGGCCAACTGCAACCGTGGCTCGAAGCCATTTTACTTTGGCGGGATTGTCACTGCCATCGCACTTGGGCTGAACTTAGGCGACCGCCTCCAGCACCTCCATTCCATCCCCTCGGTGTTCCTTGACACCGACCACTGCAGAGCCTCTCACCTTATCCGCTCCAGAGCTGACGGCAAGTACCATTCGGTAGTGCGTGGCAAAACCGTCCGAAGCATCATCCTTCCATCACGCACCCGCACACACCCAGAGGATCGTACCAACTGGTTATTTGACCTCACTTCCCCTCCTGCTGCCGCTGTTCCTACTCAGGACCACACCCAAGGTTCTGACGATGAAATCCAAGCTGAGTTGGACAGGTCCGAGAACCCAGAGGCATCACAGCCTCCTCCTTCCGAAGGTACATCCTCTCGCCGCCGCCGCCATCATCCAGTGCCCGACTACACAGAAGAGGACCTCCGCCGCTCTCTCGACCAGCAGGCCCAGATACTCGCTATGCTGCAGCAGCAGAATCAGCGAGCAGACCAGTTCGAAGCTTGGCACCGGACTCAAATGCAAAACTTCAAACCGGCCAAGCTACCATTACTGAGAACCTGGCGAATCTGACTTTGCAGGTCGAAGGACTCCGAGACACCGTCTACCACACAGGAGCTATGAGTTATGAGGACCGAGTAGTCCTTGCCAGAGCCAAAGGACGCCAGCGTGGACGTGACCGAGGCAGCGGACGTGATTAGTCGTCCATCTTTCCTTATTTGTTTACTATATTTCCAGTTTATTTGTACTTTCATTTCAGTTGTATCTCCCTCTCGCATGCTTCAAAATCAGTGGGGACACTGATTGAGATAGTGTGGGAGTGGAGCCTTTATTTCCATTCCACTGTACTTTGAATTTCGTAATTTTTATTTAAACATTTTCTATTTTTAGAAAATAAAGCTCGTTTATATATCCTTTTTCCGTTACGCAAACATCCCCACATTATTCAACATAAACAAAAAATTTCGTTCGTTCCTCAAAAGCAAAAGCACCACGAGAATGCACCCGAGTTCAAAACAAGTTTTGAAACTCCGAGGAAACGACAGTTCTAACAAAACCAGTACCGTCCTGACACCTTAGATCTCTGGTTTATGCGAGTCGGTTTCACTACCTACGTGTACCAGAGTCTCAAGCGTCTACGCAAACTCAACCCCAAGTAGTTTATACTAGCAGTCAGCACCATCCTAAAAACACTTCTAAGCAAGCGACCGGTGCAGATAAGTGTATGATCTCCAAAAAGATGAAAAATCATGAAAAGAGAGCTAAATAGCCCAAAAATATAAGACACGTTTCCTTCTAAGTTAGGTGCTCCTCACCCGAGCATTTAGCCCAACGGCACGAGAACTCATTGAAAAAATCAATGACATAAGCTTATGATCAATGAAGAAGATCAAAAACAGAAATGAGATCATATTCACTAACAGGTCGACTTGCCATGAAAGTGTACGGACAACGGGCTTAATGTGATTGCGCTAGAACAAACAGGGTAAACTTGCCGCGAGAACCTTGACACCAAGCTACAGTAGCATGACTGGGACCGATTTGCATAAAAAGGAGACCTCCGAAGACTTGAAGTCCAGTGTCGTCATGATACTCGTCTTGTTCTTACCAAGAATCCCAGTTTTTCCCAACTCTGCGAACGAAGAAGCTGCCTCGTGCTTGCCGACTTTTTCACGTTTTACTTGAGGACAAGTAAAGATTCAAGCTTAGGGGAGTTTGATAACACGAAATCGTATATATATTTTGATGCATAATTCGACTAAAGTTTAACTGTTTTCGATCCGATTTCGGGTTATTTCCGTGTTGTTTGTCTGATGTTTTGCAGGTATTTGATGAACACGTCTAAACAAGGCATTATGAAGAAAAGAAGCAATCTCAGATGAAATATGGACGAAAAAAGAGTGAAAACATCATGAAAAGCGCAGAAGGCTGTTTTTGCTGCTGTGACGACCGTCACAGCTCCATGACGACCGTCACACGGGTGACGATGGTCACACCTTGTGACGACCGTCATGCAGGCAAAAACGTCCCACTTCAATTGCACGTTAAAGAAGCAGTTCCAAGTCCCAAATAGTGGACCACTACTCCCTGATTTTTCTGCCTCAAAGTCCACCCTCTCCAATTATAACCGTTAGAATTCCATTTCTATAAAAGGGGAAGAAGGGGACCTCAGAAAAGAGCCGCATTCATACAACGAAGTGCTGCCAAATTTATTTCCAGAGCAACCTTTCCAGTTTAATATTCTTATTTATTTCTTTTTACTTTTTCTGCATTCCTTTCATTCTTCTATAATTTCTACTTCTATTGTACGACCAAATTGGCATAAAGACCAGAATCCTGCCAACATCTGTGGAGGATCTGCCCAAAGGCCAATTGGAATATTTACAGGTTTCTCATTTCAATCGTAATTCCAGTTTTATTATAATGCATATTATTATTTATTGTCTTTATTTATGTTTCATCTTCCCCAAATCCATGTCTAGCTAAATTTAAGTAATCGATATGTAGTAATAATTCGAAAGGGATTTGATAATAACTGGTTGAGAATTGTCTTTTCAAAAGTAATTTATGGTCTGAGTGTTTAAAATAAATTTACTGAATAAACTTCGTCGCGAAAGCGAGAACTTGTTTAAAAGTAGTTTTGCCACGAAAGTGGGAAATTAATTAAGATACGAACCAACAAGCGAAAGCTACGGTAAGATCAGATAGTAAACACTAGTCATTCAATTTAATAACAGCGAAAGCACTTTAAAATGAATTAGAACTTAGAGATTTCCAAAAAAATAATTTTAACCCCGAATGGGATACGAAAGTGTACGTTTGGCCCTTAGAATTATGATTAGCGTCAATAACCATCGTGAGGCGAGAGTCTTCAAATCACCATTTTCTGCTTAAATAGACTTTGAAAATTATTTCATACACCGGTAACTTGTCAAATCCCTGAAGAACACAATTACTGCATATCGATTCAATCAATTATAATCTAAGTAACCGTCTTAGTTTCCCTTTTAGTGACAATCTTATTCCCTTAAACATATTCTACCTAGCTAAACATAGTAACTCCCGAGAACACTAGTTTGATTACGAGTCCCTGTGGGATCGATATCTATTATTACTACGCGATAGACTGTGCACTTGCAGTTAGGTTGTATTAGACATAGAAAGTCGCGATCACGCTGGGCCAACGGTCATTTGAGGTGGGCTGGATGGCCAAGCCCAACCCTAATGACTGCTAGGGCTTACGTGGCGTAGTGAAGACCAGGACGTGGTCTTCGCCCTAGTCCAACTGCTCCTTGATCTCCAGAAAGAGGGTTTGACCTGCTTTTTCGGGGGTGGGCAGTTGGTTGATGACGTGTCCCCGCGGAGGGGAGCACGTGGAGAAAGTGCGCCTGGCACGTTATTCTCCCCGCGGAGGGGAGCTCGGGAGGTTCCCCGGAAGCAGGTTGTTCTCCTCGCGGAGGGGAACGCAAGGATGTGGAGGAACCAAGGGTCTCGCTCGATGGACTGGGGTGTGCCCTGTTCGGCCGATAAGAGAGGACGTTGAGAAGCTGTCGGACGCGTCGCCTATCCCGGGGGGGGGGGGGGGGGGCGTGAGCCCTGCCCGTCCTATGGGACGCGTGTGCCCGGCCGGGCTGGTTTACTTACTGGGCCGTGCGTGGTATTGGGCTGGACCGAGGTTGGGCCCAGACCAGAACAGGAGCCCCCCAAGTCGAAGCTCTGGGAAAGAGCGAGGACTTAAGGTCGCTGTGTCGGGGAGAGAGAGAGGTAGCAAAACGGGAGGTTCGTCGGGTTCGTGCACGGTGGAATGGGCGCTTGCGCGGGGGCCTCCCGTCGCCGGCGAAGCGGGGTGAAAGCAGGTGAAGGGACGCGACTGTCAGGTTGCCGCCACGTGTCGCGCGTTAAGCGGCCGTAGGGGCGGCTACCGTAGGCCATTAATGAGCCTAGCGTCGCTTCGAATTCCGCACCGGGTTATAAATATGGGGGTCCCCGCTCATTTTTCTACTTTTCATTTTGCTGCTTTACCTGCGAAGCTTTGAGATTCTTGCTCGTCCGCCGTTGCCGTCGATCGCCGCTGCACCGTTGGTTCTTCCTCCCGTTCGCCGCCGTTACAAGTGAGTTTTTCTTTCTCTGCTCCTTTTATTTCCGCCGCTTAATTAGAATGTGTGGTCGGGGCATGATGACAGCCCCGAGGAGAGATGCAAGGTCCGCCGTATCTGGCGGTTTTCTGACGAATACCTCGGGGAGAGTTGGTTGTTCCGATGAATGCCCCGAGGACGGGGGCTTTCTCCGATGAATACCCCAGGGACACGCGCTTTTTCCGATGAACATCCCGAGGAGGGATAGTGGGTTGTCCCTTATACGCCCCGTGGAGGATCGGCGGGGAGCGCCTATTTGCTCGCCGTTCTCCGGCCTTTGTCGCCCTTTCACTTGACCTGCGGTGGAAGGGTGGATTTGATTTTGGCTATCGAATTCACCGTTGTCCTCTGCTTTTCAGGTGTAGATGTCGGCCTTGGTACCGGGGACGATGGTCGAAGACAACGAACCCGAAGTCCCGGATTTTGACGAGCGTGTCGTCCCGGTCGAGGAATGGGTGGCCGAAGAGCCGCTGTCCACCCCGTCCTGCTTCGTGGCCGATGCGTCCGATGTCTATGCCACCGTCGAGGACACGCCTGAAGGGGAGCCGCAACATTGGCAGGTGTACCGCCCGAAGGAGCACCATCGTATATGTTCGCGATATGGGCGACGGATGTTCCCCATGCACGAGTTCTACTTTAAAGAGGCTCGGCTCAGGTTTCCGTTCTCCGCCTTCCATCTGGGGATCTTCGATTGGTTAAGCTTGGCCCCGTCCCAACTGCACCCCAACGCCTTGGCCTTTATCCATGCCTTCGAGGTGGTGTGCTTCTATCTCGAGGTGGAGCCCACGGTGTCGTTGTTTTTTCGCATCTTCCACTTACAGCGCCAGTCGGTGAACGACCGTCCGGGATGGGTCTCGTTTAAGCAGCCGACCAAGCTCTTCAAGACGCACAGTGATTCCGTTAAAGATTTCAAAGGACGGTTCTTCCTCGTGAAACCGATCACTCAGCAAGGCTTAGATACTCTTTTTGCCGAGGGCGAGCGAATGGTAGACGGCCAGCGGTTCCTCGCGTGGCTTCCTAAGATACACCTGTTATGGACCGCGGAGCACTTCAACCGTGGCACGGACAGGTATATCGTGCGAGCGGGGACCCTTGACGAGAAGGATATGGCCGCTTATATGAAAATAGTCGCCTTCGTGCAGGCTCTTCCCCCGTCGAAACTGGTGACGCCAGATGGTCGGTACATCTTTGACGCGCAGGAGAACGTGCGAACCAAGAAGCGGTTGATTAACACTAAGACCCTGCTCGGTTGCGCCACTGGGGCGGTCGCTCTGGACTATCTAGGTAGGGATGTTTATTTTTTCCCCGTGATCGGGTGTTCTGGCCGTTGCTAACTCTTTCTTTATTTTTGCAGCGAACATGTCTTCTGTCGAGGAGCGAGTGAAGAAGTTGCGTGCTTCAAGGAACGCCGTGGTCCCGAAGACGCGGGTGAGTCAATTGGTCGGGCAGGAGGCTGTGACGCCGGGGGGCCAGAGTTCGTCTTCCTCACCTCAGGGGAGTCAATCTCCTACGTCTCAGGGAACAGCGAAGAGGCCGAGATCCGAGGAGCCCAGCAGTTTGATTGATCTGACGGCCGGCTCGGCCGAGGAGGGATATGTCGTCCCGCCTTGCCATCAGCATCCGGGCTATTTTCATGGTGCCCGATCTCCTACCGTCTCTGATGGGGAGGTGAAGGATGTCCGCGACGCTGATCGGGAGTCTCGTCGATGTATCCTGGTGGAGGATTTGGCCGCGATGATGCGGACGTTCACGATGGCCCTTGTGCTGAAGGAGGAGGGCTGCTCCGCCGCTGAGTTGTCCAAATTGCAGGGGGACCTTACCTTTATGCAGTCGCGTCTGGCCAAGCTTACTGAGGAACTGGAGAAGAGTCAGAAAGATGTTGCTAACCAACGCAGACGACCGGAGGGCGCTGAGGGGAAGGTGACCTTGCTGGAGGAGAAGCTGGGGGCGGCAACGGCCGAGGTGCAGGCGCTGAAGGTTCGTATGGAAGTCCTGGACAGTGCGCTTCGTCCGGCCGAGGACGAGACAGAAGAGGACCAACGGTTGATCACCCGTGCTGATCTGGTTGCCCGGATTCGGGTGCTGGAAGGTGATTGTTTGGAGGCTGTCGAGGTCGGGTTCAAGAGCGCTGTCGCGCAGGTCCAAGTTGTCAACCCCGGCGTCGCGCTGGTCGTGGATGGGATCGGGCCGTATCATGAGATCGTCGGCGAGAAGGTGGTCGACCCCGAGCTTGTCGTTCCGGAGGAGGTCCCCGTGGTTGCTGATTAGGAGGGTGAAGTAGCATAGGTTCCCGGGCCTGCGTGCTTGTTGTTTTTATGGCCTGCGTGCCGATATTCTGTAACTTTGTTTTTCTTTGGGCCTACGTGGCCCGTTTGTGTAATATTAACTACTGGGCTGGTGCCCGCTTTTTGCTTAATATATATTTTTGTGAATTTTCTAAGTGTGCGCTCGGTATTTGCATGATGTTTATGCTCGTTTTTCGTATTTATTTGTTTGCTTGCATGATGTTTGATGTGCATGCTTCGATATGTTCTGGGCCTGTCCGGGTGTTAACTCGACAAACTTGTTACCGGTGGTGAAGGAAACCGGCCGGTTTGGCCGGCGGCATGGCCGGGCCGTTTCGGGGGTAGTTCTCCCCGTGGCGTGGACATCCCATCGCGAGCTGGGTGTCTTGCCGATTTTGGTACGGCAGCGAGGAATCTCGATCGAGGTGTTCCCTGCCGAGCGAGGCCTTCTGCCCGCGCACACAAGAGGCAGGGCTTGCTTTTCTCTGGCCGCTAGTGGACGCGTGGGAGTGCGGTGGTACCATGTCGCCCCCCTAGTGGCCGGGACGATGGGTCGTCGCGGGCAATGTTCTAACTGTAGTACCGCTTAAGTTTCGCGGCGTTCCATGGTCGAGCTAGTTGTTCACCGTGCAGGTTTTCGAGGTAATAGGCCCCGTGCTCCGTTTTGTCCCGGACTCAGTAGGGGCCTTCCCAATTCGCAGCTAGTTTACCCTCGTGGGAGTCTTTCTGGTTTCGGCGCAGAACTAAGTCGCCCGTTTGAAAGTCGTGTTTTAGGACTTTGCTGTTGTGGCGGAGTGTGACTTGTTGCTTCAGCCGGGCTTCTCGGAGGGCTGCCCCTGAACGGATTTCCTCGACGAGGTCGAGCTCTTCTCGCAGGGCGTCGTTGTTGTCGTCGGTGCCCAGGGGAGCCTCCGTTCGTCGGGATGGTTCGCGTATTTTGACGGGTATCACGGCCTCGGTTCCATACGTGAGGCGAAATGGGGTTTTCCCCGTGGTTGAGTGAGGAGTGGTGCGGTATGCCCAGAGGGCGTCGTGGAGCTCTTCGACCCATGCTCGCTTGGCGTCGCCGAGTCGTCGTTTGAGTCCCCTGAGTATGACCCTGTTCGCGGATTCTGCCTGGCCGTTTGTCTGAGGGTGCTCGACCGAGGCGAAGTGGTGTTTGGTTCCGAGCTTGGTGACGAAGTCGCGAAAGTTTTTGTCCGTGAATTGTGTGCCGTTGTCGGTGACGATGGCGAGTGGGACCCCGAATCTGGCGAGGATGTTGCGTTTGTAGAATCGGAGTATGTTGTGGGCCGTGATTTTGGCCAGAGCTTCGGCCTCGATCCATTTGGTGAAGTAGTCGACGCCCACGATGAGGTACTTGTTTTGGTAGGATCCTAAGGGGAAGGGCCCGAGGATGTCCAGCCCCCACCAAGCGAATGGCCATGGAGATGAGAGGGATGTGAGGTTGGCTGGGGGGGCGAGGTGCATGTCCCCGTGTCGTTGGCATTTGTCACATCGTTTGACGTGTTCTGTCGCGTCCGATTGCATCGAGGGCCAGTAATAGCCTGCTCGTAGGGCCTTTCGTGCTAGGGATCTTCCGCCGAGGTGCTGCGCGTTGATGCCTTCGTGGATTTCCTCTAGAACGGCTGTGCTTTGGGACTTATCTATGCATTTTAAGAGTGGGATTGCGAAGCCTCGGCGGTACAGCCTTCCTTCGAGGAGAACGTACGAGCAGGCGCGTCGTCTGGTTGCGCTAGCTTCTCCAGGGTTGGCCGGAAGGTGGCCGGTGTTGAGGTAGGCGTGGAGTAGGGTCATCCAGCAGTCAGTATCCCCGACGACGTTGATGTCGAGGAGGGTTGCGGTCGCGCTGGTACTCGGTTGCGACAAGACTTCTTGGATGACCGACTTGTGGCCGCTTCGCTTTTTGGTGCTTGCCAGTTTGGAGAGGATGTCGGCGCGGGTGTTCTGCTCGCGAGGGACGTGCTGAATCTCTGCTGTGTCGAAACCTCGCAGTTTTTCGGTGATGAGCGCGAGGTATTCGGCGAGGTTGTCGTTCTTCGCTTGATATTCTCCTCGGACTTGCGAAGCGACTAGCTGGGAATCTGTGTAGATTCGGATGTCCTTGGCTCCCAGGTCGGATGCCAAGCGAAGGCCGACCAGAAACGCTTCGTATTCGGCCTGGTTGTTGGTCGTCGGGAAGGCCAGCGTGAGAGAGACTTCAATGAGGGTGCCTTCTTCGTTGTCGAGGACGATGTCGGCGCCGCTCCCCGTGGAGTTGGAGGAGCCGTCCACAAAAATGGTCCAGATGTGGTTCCTGGCGGTGGGGTCGGGTGGTGGGGTCATCTCGGCGATGAAGTCCGCCAAGGCTTGAGCTTTGATGGCGTGTCGGCCCTCGTAGGTGATGTCGAACTCAGAGAGTTCTAGTGACCATTTCAGCATGCGTCCAGCCATGTCGGGGCGACCGAGGAGCTGGCGGATGGGCTGATCGGTGCGGAGCACGATGGCGTGTGCGAGAAAATAATGCCGGAGTCGGCGCGCTGCTGTGATGAGGGCTAGGGCGACCTTCTCGATCAGCTGGTATCGGATTTCGGGGTCGTGGAGGGCTTTGCTAGTAAAGTAGATGGGCTTTTGGCCCTCCCCGGCTTCGCTGACGAGGATGGCGCTGACGGCTTCGTTAGCCACGGCCAGATATAAGTATAGGGTTTCGCCCGTCACGGGACGCGTTAGCACTGGAGGTTTGGACAACATGCGTTTGAGGTGGCAGAGGGCTTGCTCGCATTCTTCCGTCCATTCGAACTTGGTCTCCTTCCTGAGCAGTTTGAAGAATGGGAGGGCGTGCTGGGCGGACTTGGCAATGAACCGGGAAAGGGAGGCGAGCACGTCGTTGAGGGATTGGATGGACTTCTTCGTGGTGGGCGTGGTGATATTTGAGAAGGCGTGGAATTTGTTCGGATTGGCTTCGATCCCCCGTTCGGTCAAGTAATAGCCGAGGAATTTACCGGCACAGACGCCGAAGGTGCATTTCTCCGGGTTGAAGTGCATGCGGCACGACCTTGCGGTCTCGAAGACCTTCCGGAGGTGTGCCGTGTGGTCGTCCTCCGTGCGCGATTTGACGATCATGTCGTCCATGTATACTTCGAGCATGTCGCCAATCTCGTCGTGGAAGACATTGTTCATCATTCGCTGGTACGTGGCCCCGACGTTTTTGAGGCCGAAGGGCATCACGTTGTAATAGTAATTGCCCGACGCCGTCATGAAGGCCGTGCTATGTTTATCGTGTTCGGCCATCGGGATCTGATTGTATCCCGAGTATGCGTCCATAAAGGATAAGAGCTTGAAGCCCGCGGAGTTGTCGACGAGCTTGTCGATGTTGGGGAGGGGGTAGGCGTCCTTAGGACATGGCCGATTGAGATCAGTATAGTCAACACACGTGCGCCATTTTCCATTATTCTTTTTAACGAGTACAACATTGGACAGCCAGGTTGAATATCGGGCTTCCGAAATAAAGTTTGCCTCTAGGAGGTCTTTTATAGCTTTTTCGGCTGCCGTCGATTTTTTGGGGGACTGGCGACGTCAGTGCTGCACAACGGCTTTTGCGGTCGAGCTGATGGATAACTGGTGGCAGGCGACCTCGAGGTCGAGTCCGGGCATTTCCGCGGCGCTCCAGGCGAAGAGGTCGGCGTTCTCGCGGAGGCAGGCTTGGAGCTGTCGTTTCGCGAGGTCTGAGAGTCCGACGCCGATCCTCACGGTTCTGCTCGTGTCTTCCCCGAGAGGGATGAGTTCGAACTCTCCGTCCGGGATGGGGCGTGCTGGGTGTGAGGGCTGCCCGTTGACTTCGCTGGTCTTTGCTTCGGGGTCGATCTCGTCAGCGAAGCGACTGTCCAGTTCCACTGATCCGACTAGTTTCGTTGGTTTGCCTTTTGGTGTTGTGTTTGAAGTCGTCCTCTTGGTCGCTGGAGCGATGGAGTCTAGGCCTTTCAGCGCGGCCTCAAAACACCTTCGGGCGGCCTCGATGTCTCCGTTGAGGGTCACCACGGCCCCCCCGTCTTGTGTAGTATTTCATCTTCAGGTGGACGGTGGAGGGTACCGCGGTGAGTTCTGCTATCGTTGTTCTGCCCAGGATGCAGTTATAGAGGGATGGGCACTCGATGACTAAGAAGCGGATGCTGATTTCCCTAGCTGTTTCCTCTTCTCCGAAGGTGACTTTCAGTTCCACGTATCCCGAAGGTCTCGTCGTCGTCCCGTTGAACCCTTGTAGGTCGGAGCCTACGTAAGGGGAAAGGTTGGATTCGTCGAGCTGGAGAGTTGTGAACAAGTGTGCGTACATGATGTCAACCGAGCTCCCGCCGTCGACGAGGAGGCGTCTGACGTCGAAGTTCGCCATCCTTGCACGGATGAGCAGGGGAATGTTGGAGTTGGGGGATCCCCCGGGGAGTTCCTCGAGGTAAAATGTGATCGGATTGGATCGGCCTTGGAATTTCTCGAGCGTGCTCATTTTTCCGGAGTTGTTCGCGATGAGTTCGTCGAATTTTATCTTCACGGATCCTATGGACAGGCTCCTCGTGGCTCCATCAGAGATGACCATGGCTCTGGCGAAGTATTCCCATCGGCTGGTTGGCCGGATTGGCTCGTCGATTAGGTCGGGTCCTTCGGGGAGACCGAATTCTCTGTCCGCGAACCAGTCCTCGGGGCGGCTGACACACAGCACGACCTGGAGCCTGCTGTCGTCCTCTAGAGAGGGAAGTTCCTCGACTTTCTTGGCTTCTGGGGCCTCTTGCCTCGGTGGTTCGCCTCCTCGGGTGTATTTCTTCAGGTGACCGTCTTTGATCAGAATTTCGATCGCGTCCTTGAGATGGATGTAGTCTTCTGTCACGTGCCCGTGGCTCCTGTGGAATCGGCAGTATTTCGATTTGTCCACGTTGGGTTTGGGGGGCGTCGGCCGCGGGAAGCGGACACCTCCCTGTACGAATTCGGTTTTGGCGCATTCGGCCAGTATGCGCTCGCGGGAAGCGACTAAGGCCGTGTACTCTGTGAATCGGTCGGCACGGCCGCGCGGTTCGCGTTGTTCGCGGGGCTCGCGGGTGCGGTCCCCTCCCCGTCGATGGCTCGAGGCTCCGTCGTCTCGATGCCCGCGGGGGGCCTCCCGGTCTCGGGTGTCTCGAGCGGAGTTGGCCGCTTGTGTTTCTTCGAATTGGATATAATGCGCGGCTCTGTCGAGGAAATCTTGGAGGGAGGTTGGCCGGTGGATGCCTACGGCCTCATAGAACTTGGAGTCGTGGCGTAGACCCTATTCCATTAAGTAGCGTTTCATCTCGTCTGACGTCGTCACTTGCACTGCTTCCCGAGTGAATCTTTCAATGTACTTTCGGAGAGGTTCGTCGGGGCCCTGGATGATCGCCCCGAGGACGGCTTCCGTCTTCGGGTGGCGTCGGGATGCTGTAAAGTGTTTGGAGAACAGGTCCTTCAAGACTCTCCATGACGTGACTGATTCGGGTTCCAAACTTTTATACCAAGTCATGGCGCCTTTCCTCAGAGTCGTCGGGAAGAGCCTGCACTTGATAGCTCCCCGGACGTTTTGGTAATCGAGCATGGCCTCGATGTCCTCTAGGTGATCGTCCGGGTCGGACGTGCCGTCGTACGTCGACAGCGTCGGGGGCTTCTCCATCCCTTGGGGTATGGGGGCAGCCATGATTTCTCGGGACAACGGGGTGCGGTAGTCGTCCTCGTCGCTGGGTGCCGGGGACAGATGGGGAGATGAGCCGTTCAAAATAGGCCCCTGGTTTCGGGTTCTCGACCTCCTGCCTGGGTTGTCGCCTCGAGGATCCCCGGCCGGGATCGCCGCGGTGCTCTGGTTCCTCTCGCGAACGTGCCTTGCTGGGGACCTGGTGCGTTCTCGCGCTACTTGTGCGCGGTGTCTCTCCAGCCGCGACCGACGATTTCTGGGTCGAGGTGAGGGGCTCCGCGAACCTCCCTTCTGGTATTCCCACGGGGGGTACCTCGGAGGACTGACGCGTTCAAATGCTCCAATTCTCGCGTTTTGCTGGAACAGCAGCTGGTTCGTCTGGTTGATGGCCGTAAAGAGGGCGGCCACCGTTGGGTCCGCTCCCGCCGGGATGGGAACGGGTTGGAATGCTGGCGGGCCTGGGGGCCGGTGGTCGGCCTGAAGGAGCCGCTCTGTGGATGACGGGGAGGCAGTTTGGCCGTCCCTCTCGTCGGTTTCCGCCGGACGCGTCGTTTCCGTCTGCTTGCTTCCGTTGATGGCGACGTTGAGCACGAGGTCGTGCGGAGTGCCGTCGTGGTGTGGGCTAGCCATGATCGTGGAGTGCTGGTGAAACTTTGGTTTTCTGCTCAGAGTAACGGGGAAGTTTCTATTCCCACAGACGACACCACTGATCTGACCTGATCAGAAGGGGATCACGGGCTGGCCACACGCTGTTGGGCTGCTACCTGTTCACCGGCGATGAAGAGGAGAAGGGGGGTGTACCTGCAAAACACTCTGATGCCAAAGTAAGGAGTTGGGCAGAGTGAGAGCAAAGTACAGAAATTGGGTAAGAAGTGGATTACCTGACCCTCTTGTGGAAGAGGGTATTTGTAGAGAGACCCCAGCGCTGGGCCAACGGTCATTTGAGGTGGGCTGGATGCCCAGGCCCAACCCTAATGACTGCTAGGGCTTACGTGGCATAGTGAAGACCAGGACGTGGTCTTCGCCATAGTCCAACTGCTCCTTGATCTCCGGAAAGAGGGTTTGACCTGCTCTTTCGGGGGTGGGCAGTTGGTTGATGACGTTCTCCTCGCGGAGGGGAATGCAAGGATGTGGAGGAACCAAGGGTCTCGCTCGATGGACCGGGGTGTACCCTGTTCGGCCGATAAGAGAGGACGTTGAGAAGCCGTCGGACGCGTCGCCTATCCCGGGGGGGGGGGGGGGGGGGGGCGTGGGGCGTGAGCCCTGCCCGTCCTATGGGACGCGTGTGCCCGGCCGGGCTGGTTTACTTACTGGGCCGTGCGTGGTATTGGGCTGGACCGAGGTTGGGCCCAGACCAGAACATATATTATAAATATATATATATATATATATATATATATATATATATATATATATATATATATATATATATATATATATATATATATATATATATATATATATATATATATATATATATATATATATATATATATATATATATATATATATATATATATATATATATATATATATATATATATATATATATATATATATATATATATATATATATATATATATATATATATATATATATATATATATATATATATATATATATATATATATATATATATATATATATATATATATATATATATATATATATATATATATATATATATATATATATATATATATATATATATATATATATATTGGTCTGTCCCGCTCATCACACGGGGTCGGCCCAATCCATCTCTCCGTCGTGGAGGGCCTAGCTCATTGATCAGTTGTCGCGTGCGGATCAAAAAGAGTGTTTTTGATGAAAACGTAATACAACGACAATTCAACTCGGATATCGTCTCAAGGATTCTTTTATGTGATTAATCTACCAAATTCGAAATGGAGGGGGAGTTGGTTTGGTTTCTGATCGGATAAATAAAGAAAATGCAATTAAGCGGTTAAAATAAGTGATTATCAAAATAAGTCAATCTACTGTTTTCGGTTCCGGCTTATCACGGGTTTCTACCTTACCAATTTCCTAAGCGATTTCGATCTCTATTCGATTCCTATGTCAATTAACAAGCGCAAAAGACATAAACTAGATTAACAATCCTATATTCCAAATTAAGCAAACGGATTAAGTTTTCGTGAGTTAAGCAAACACGAATTAACGACAAAGCGACGTAACGGCGAATAAATGCTAAGGATGCAATCATACGAATTTAATCAAAACAATTCTATAAACTAACAGATTAAGCAAAAGCAATTCATAGAATAGTGTTGAAAGAGAAACGAATTAGAGTGATAAAGTAAAAACCTCAAAGCGTTGGAACGCGATTACAGCAGAATGACTCTAAGGAATTAGCTCTCCATGGTTCTCTCAAAGCTCCGAATGTATTTTTCGCGAAAATGTAACTAGGTGAACAGTAACACGAGTATTTTTCCTTTAAAAAGAAAGCAAATTCGAGTCATAACCCATCTGGGTCGAAAACATAACCCAGGCCCAATACATGACCCAACATTAAAATAAAATTCTAATGCAGTAACTTCAAACGGAATTCTGGAATTTTGGGCTCCGAATCTGACTTCCACTCCAACACGAAAGTCGTAGCTCTCCCTCTTAGCTTTCCGGAGATTTTTAGAACGCCTCAAACGGATTTTCGGAACTCTAGTTATGATCGTTTCCGTGCAGACTGCTAAATCTAAAAAATAAGTGCGGAAATCAAATTAAGCCAAAAATAAAATAAAATATTTCAACAAAATAAAACATAAAAATAATCAAGATAAAGTAAAGAAATGCCTAAGTAAAAATATAGGAGAAAGTGGATAAATATGCACTGATCACTCATCACACTGGGAGCGCTTAAGCGTCTCCCCATGGACACAAACCTTAGGATCTATGACATTTTGATATTAATGATTATAGGAATACCTTGACGAATATAATGAGAAAGATTTTTAGACAATGACAACGATAATTCTTTTTGATGAAAACGTAATACAGCGACAAGCCAACCAGTGTCAAACACTTGTCCAATAATCATTAATATCAAAATGTCATAGATCCTAAGGTTTGTGTCCATGGGGAGACGCTTAAGCGCTCCCAGCGTGATGAGTGATCAGTGCATATTTATGCACTTTCTCCTATATTTTTACTTAGGCATTTCTTTACTTTATCTTGATTATTTTTATATTTTATTTGTTTTTATATTTTATTTTATTTTTGGCTTAATTTGATTTCCGCACTTATTTTTCAGCTTTAGAAGTATGCACGGAAACGATCATAACTGAAGTTCCGGAAATCCGTTTGAGGCGTTCGAAAAATCGCCGGAAAGCTAAGAGAGAGAGCTACGACTTTCGTGTTGGAGTCGAAGTCAGATACGGAGCCCAAAATTCCAGAATTCCGTTTGAAGTTACTGCATTAGAATTTTATTTTAGTGTTGGGTCATGTATTGGGCCTTGTTATGTTTTCGACCCAGTTGGGTTATGACCCGAATTTGCTTTCTTTTTAAAGGAAAAATACTCGTGTTACTGTTAACCTAGTTACATTTTCACGAAAAATACATTCGGAGCTTTGAGAGAACCTTGGAGAGCTAATTCCTTAGAGTCATTCTGCTGTAATCGCGTTCCAACGCTTTGAGGTTTTTACTTTATCAATCTAATTCTTTTATCTTTTGAACACTATTCTATGAATTGCTTTTGCTTAATCTGTTAGTTTATAGAATTGTTTTGATTAAATTCGTATGATTGCATCCTTAGCATTTATTCGCCGTTACGTCGCTTTGTCGTTAATTCGCGTTTATAATTCGTGTTTGCTTAACTCACGAAAACTTACTCCGTTTGCTTAATTTGGAATATAGGATTGTTAATCTAGTTTATGTCTTTTGCGCTTGTTAATTGACATAGGAATCGAATAGAGATCGAAATCGCTTAGGAAATTGGTAAGGTAGAAACCCTTGATAAGCTGGAACCGAAAACAGTAGATTGAATTTTTTTTCATAATCACTTATTTTAACCGCTTAATTGCATTTTCTTTATTTATCCGATCAGAAACCAAACCAACTCCCCCTCCATTTTGAATTTCGTAGATTAATCACATAAAAGAATCCTTGAGACGATATCCGGGTTGAATTGTCGTTGTATTACGTTTTCATCAAAAACACTCTTTCTGATCCGCGCGCGACAACTGATCAATGAGCTAGGCCCTCCACGGCAGAGAGATTGATTGGGCCGACCCCGTGTGATGAGCGGGACAGAGCAATATATATATATATATATATATATATATATATATATATATATATTATATATATATATATATATATATATATATATATATATATATATATATATATATATATATATATATATATATATATATATATATATATATATATATATATATATATATATATATATATATATATATATATATATATATATATAAAAAGAATCTTAATCGGTTGAGTAAGTAAATAAAATAATTAATTATATTTAATAATTAATTATTTAATTGAATATGTGCTTAAATATAAGTGGATGTCAAGATAATCCATTTCGAAATAATGAGAATTTTAAATGATTATCATTCTATATATAGGCTATGATCTCAAATATCATGCTATAAGAAAATTATCTCTTTTTCTCCCCATTCGAAGAGTTTTCAAGACATTACGAGTACCAGTTGAGAAAAATCCACAAGCCAACCAGTGTCAAACACTTGTCTCTACACTTTTGTATTTTAGAATTATCGTTGTCATTGTCTAAAAATATTTCTCATTATATTCGTCAAGGTATTCCTATAATCATTAATATCAAAATGTCATAGATCCTAAGGTTTGTGTCCATGGGGAGACGCTTAAGCGCTCCCAGCGTGATGAGTGATCAGTGCATATTTATGCACTTTCTCCCTATATTTTTACTTAGGCATTTCTTTACTTTATCTTGATTATTTTTATGTTTTTATTTTGTTTTTATATTTTATTTTATTTTTGGCTTAATTGATTTCCGCACTTATTTTTCAGCTTTAACAGTCTCCACGGAAACGATCATAACTGGAGTTCCGGGAATGCGTTTGAGGCGTTCTAAAAATCGTCGGAAAGCTAAGAGAGAGAGCTACGACTTTTATGTTGGAGTCGAGGTCAGATTCGGAGCCTAAAACTCCAGAAATCCGTTTGAAGTTACTGAATTAGAATTTTATTTTAGTGTTGGATCATGTATTGGGCCTGAGTTATGTTTTCGACACAGTTGGGTTATGACCAGAATTTGCTTTCTTTTTAAAGGAAAAATACTCGTGTTATTGTTCACCTAGTTACATTTTCACGAAAAATACATTCGGAGCTTTGAGAGAACCATGGAGAGCTAATTCCTTAGAGTCATTCTGCTGTAATCGCGTTCCAACGCTTTGAGGTTTTTATTCTATCAATCTAATTCTTTTATCTTTCAACACTATTCTATGAATTGCTTTTTCTTAATCTGTTAGTTTATAGAATTGTTTTGATTAAATTCGTATGATTGCATCCTTAGCATTTATTCGCCGTTACGTCGCTTTGTCGTTAATTCGCGTTTATAATTCGTGTTTGCTTAACTCACGAAAACTTAATCCGTTTGCTTAATTTGGAATATAGGGATTGTTAATCTAGTTTATGTCTTTTGCGCTTGTTAATTGACATAGGAATCGAATAGAGATCGCTTAGGAAATTGGTAAGGTAGAAACCCGTGATAAGCCGGAACCGAAAACAGCAGATTGACTTATTTTCATAATCACTTATTTTAACCGCTTAATTGCATTTTCTTTATTTATCCGATCAGAAACCAAACCAACTCCCCTTCCATTTTGAATTTGGTAGATTAATCACATAAAAGAATCCTTGACACGATATCCGAGTTGAATTGTCGCTGTATTACGCTTTCATCAAAAACACTCTTTCTGATCCGCGCGCGACAACTGATCAATGAGTTAGGCCCTCCACGACAGAGAGATGGATTGGGCCGACCCCGTGTGATGAGCGGGACAGAGCAATATATATATATATATATATATATATATATATATATATATATATATATATATATATATATATATATATATATATATATATATATATATATATATATATATATATATATATATATATATATATATATATATATATATATATATATATATATATATATATATATATATATATATATATATATAATATATATATATATATATATATATATATATATATATATATATAATATATATATATATATATATATATATATATATATATATATATATATATATATATATATATATATATATATATATATATATATATATATATATATATATATATATAATATATATATATATATATATATATATATATATATATATATAAAAGAATCTTAATCGGTTGAGTAAGTAAATAAAATAATTAATTATATTTAATAATTAATTATATTTAATAATTAATTATTTAATTGAATATGTGCTTAAATATAAGTGGATGTCAAGATAATCCATTTCGAAATAATGAGAATTTTAAATGATTATCATTCTATATATAGGCTATGATCTCAAATATCATGCTATAAAAAAATTATCTCTTTTTCTCCCCATTCAAAGAGTTTTTCAAGACATTACGAGTACCGGTTGAGAAAAATCCACAAGCCAACCAGTGTCAAACACTTGTCTCTACACTTTTGTATTTTAGAATTATCGTTGTCATTGTCTAACAATCTTTCTCATTATATTCGTCAAGGTATTCCTATAATCATTAATATCAAAATGTCATAGATCCCTAAGGTTTGTGTCCATGGGAGACGCTTAAGCGCTCCCAGCGTGATGAGTGATCAGTGCATATTTATGCACTTTCTCCTATATTTTTACTTAGGCAGTTCTTTACTTTATCTTGATTATTTTATGTTTTATTTTGTTTTTATGTTTTATTTTATTTTTGGCTTAATTTGATTTCCGCACTTATTTTTCAGCTTTAGCAGTCTGCACGGAAACAATCATAACTGGAGTTCCGGGAATCCGTTTAAGGCGTTCTAAAAATCGCCGGAAAGCTAAGAGAGAGAGCTACGACTTTCGTGTTGGAGTCAAAGTCAGATACGGAGCCCAAAATTCCAGAATTCCGTTTGAATTTACTGCATTAGAACTTTATTTTAGTGTTGGGTCATGTATTGGGCCTGGGTTATGTTTTCGACCCAGTTGGGTTATCACCCGAATTTGCTTTCTTTTTAATGAAAAAATACTCGTGTTACTATTCACCTAGTTACATTTTCACGAAAAATACATTCGGAGTTTTGAGAGAACCATGGAGAGCTAATTCCTTAGAGTCCATTCTGTTGTAATCGCGTTCCAACGATTTGAGGTTTTTACTTTATCAATCTAATTCTTTTATCTTTCAACACTATTCTATGAATTGCTTTTGCTTAATCTGTTAGTTTATAGAATTGTTTTGATTAAATTCTTATGATTGCATCCTTAGCATTTATTCGCCGTTACGTCGCTTTGTCATTAATTCGCGTTTATAATTCGTGTTTGCTTAACTCACGAAAACTTAATCCGTTTGCTTAATTTGGAATATAGGATTGTTAATCTAGTTTATGTCTGTTGCGCTTGTTAATTGACATAGGAATCGAATAGAGATCGAAATCGCTTAGGAAATTGGTAAGGTAGAAACCCGTGATAAGCCGGAACCGAAAACAGTAGATTGACTTATTTTCATAATCACTTATTTTAACCGCTTAATTGCATTTTCTTTATTTATCCGATCAGAAAACCAAACCAACTCCTCCTCCATTTTGAATTTGGTAGATTAATCACATAAAAGAATCCTTGAGACGATATCCGAGTTGAATTGTCGCTGTATTACGTTTTCATCAAAAACATTCTTTCTGATCCGCGCGCGACAACTAATCAATGAGCTAGGCCCTCCACGACGGAGAGATGGATTGGGCCGACCCGTGTGATGAGCGGGACAGAGCAATATATAGTATATATATATATATATATATATATATATATATATATATATATATATATTATATATATATATATATATATATATATATATATATATATATATATATATATATATATATATATAGATATATATATATATATATATATATATATATATATATATATATATATATATATATATATATATATATATATATATATATATATATATATATATATATAATATATATATATATATATATATAAAAGAATCTTAACCGGTTGAGTAAGTAAATAAAATAATTAATTATATTTAATAATTAATTATTTAATTGAATATGTGCTTAAATATAAGTGGATGTCAAGATAATCCATTTCGAAATAATGAGAATTTTAAATGATTATCATTCTATATATAGGCTATGATCTCAAATATCATGCTATAAGAAAATTATCTCTTTTTCTCCCCATTCGAAGAGTTTTCAAGACATTACGAGTACCGGTTGAGAAAAATTCACAAGCCAACCAGTGTCAAACACTTGTCTCTACACTTTTGTATTTTAGAATTATCGCTCTCATTGTCTAAAAAGCTTTCTCATTATATTCGTCAAGGTATTCCAATAATCATTAATATCAAAATGTCATAGATCCTAAGGTTTGTGTCCATGGGGAGACGCTTAAGCGCTCCCAGCGTGATGAGTGATCAGTGCATATTTATGCACTTTCTCCTATATTTTTACTTAGGAATTTCTTTACTTTATCTTGATTATTTTTATGTTTTATTTTGTTTTTATATTTTATTTTATTTTTGGCTTAATTTGATTTCCGCACTTATTTTTCAGCTTTAACAGTCTGCACGGAAACGATCATAACTGGAGTTCCGGAAATCCGTTTGAGGCGTTCTAAAAATCGCCGGAAAGGTAAGAGAGAGAGCTTACGACTTTCGTGTTGGAGTTGAAGTCAGATTCGAAGCCCAAAATTCCATAATTCCGTTTGAAGTTACTGCATTAGAATTTTATTTTAGTGTTGGGTCATGTATTGGGCCTGGGTTATGTTTTCGACCCAGTTGGGTTATGACCCGAATTTGCTTTCTTTTTAAAGGAAAAATACTCGTGTTACTGTTCACCTAGTTACATTTTCACGAAAAATACATTCGGAGCTTTGAGAGAACCATGGAGAGCTAATTCCTTAGAGTCATTCTGCTGTAATCGCGTTCCAACGCTTTGAGGATTTTACTTTATCAATCTAATTCGTTTCTCTTTCAACACTATTTTATGAATTGCTTTTGCTTAATCTGTTAGTTTATAGAATTGTTATGATTAAATTCGTATGATTGCATCCTTAGCATTTATTCGCCGTTACGTCGCTTTGTCGTTAATTCACGTTTATAATTCGTGTTTGCTTAACTCACGAAAACTTAATCCGTTTGCTTAATTTGGAATATAGGATTGTTAATCTAGTTTATGTCTTTTGTGCTTGTTAATTGACATAGGAATCGAAATAGAGATCGAAATCGCTTAGGAAATTGGTAAGGTAGAAACCCGTGATAACCGGAACCGAAAACAGTAGATTGACTTATTTTCATAATCACTTATTTTAACCGCTTAATTGCATTTTCTTTATTTATCCGATCAGAAACCAAACCAACTCCCCATCCATTTTGAATTTCGTAGATTAATCACATAAAAGAATCCTTGAGACGATATCCGAGTTGAATTGTCGTTGTATTACGGTTTCAATAAAAACACTAGTTCTGATTCGCGCGCGACAACTGTCCAATGAGCTAGGCCCTCCACGACGGAGAGATGGATTGGGCCGACCCCGTTTAATGAGTAAGTAAATAAAATAATTAATTATATTTAATAATTAATTATTTAATTGAATATGTGCTTAAATATAAGTGGATGTCAAAATAATCCATTTCGAAATAATGAGAATTTTAAATGGTTATCATTCTATATATAGGCTATGATCTCAAATATCATGCTATAAGAAAATTATCTCTTTTTCTCCCCATTCAAAGAGTTTTCAAGACATTACGAGTACCGGTTGAGAAAAATCCACAAGCCAACCAGTGTCAAACACTTGTCTCTACACTTTTGTATTTCAGAATTATCGTTGTCATTGTCTAAAAATCTTTCTCATTATATTCGTCAAGGTATTCCTATAATCATTAATATCAAAATGTCATAGATCCTAAGGTTTGTGTCCATGGGGAGACGCTTAAGCGCTCCCATCGTGATGAGTGATCAGTGCATATTTATGCAGTTTCTCCTATATTTTTACTTAGGCATTTCTTTACTTTATCTTGATTATTTTTATGTTTTATTTTGTTTTTATATTTTATTTTATTTTTGGCTTAATTTGATTTCCGCACTTATTTTTCAGCTTTAGCAGTCTGCACGGAAACAATCATAACTGGAGTTCCGGGAATCCGTTTGAGGCGTTCTAAAAATCGCCGGAAAGCTAAGAGAGAGAGCTACGACTTTCGAGTTGGAGTCGAAGTCAGATACGGAGCCCAAAAT
>OZ012739.1:316464359-316517911 GCA_963859935.3 Lathyrus sativus
AATTATAAACGCGAATTAACGAAAAAGCGACGTAACGGAGAATAAATGCTAAGGATGCAATCATACGAATTTAATCAAAACAATTCTATAAACTAATAGATTAAGCAAAAACAATTCATAGAATAGTGTTGAAAGATAAAAGAATTAGATTGATAAAGTAAAAACCTCAAAGCGTTGGAACGCGATTACAGCAGAATGACTCTAAGGAATTAGCTCTCCATGGTTCTTTCAAAGCTCCGAATGTATTTTTCGTGAAAATGTAACTAGGTGAATAGTAACACGAATATTTTTCCTTTAAAAAGAAAGCAAATTCGGGTCATAACCCAACTGGGTCGAAAACATAACCCAGGCCCAATACATGACCCAACACTAAAATAAAATTCTAATGCAGTAACTTCAAACGGAATTATGGAATTTTGGGCTTCTAATCTGACTTCGACTCCAACACGAAAGTCGTAGCTCTCTCTCTTAGCTTTCCGGCGATTTTTAGAACGCCTCAAACGGATTCCCGGAACTCCAGTTATGATCGTTTCCGTGCAGACTCTTAAAGCTGAAAAATAAGTGCGGAAATCAAATTAAGCCAAAAATAAAATAAAATATAAAAACAAAATAAAACATAAAAATAATCAAGATAAAGTAAAGAAATGCCTAAGTAAAAATATAGGAGAAAGTGCATAAATATGCACTGATCACTCATCACGCTGGGAGCGCTTAAGCGTCTCCCCATGGACACAAACCGTGGGATCTATGACATTTTGATATTAATGATTATTGGAATACCTTGACGAATATAATGAAAAAGATTTTTAGACAATGACAACGATAATTCTAAAATAGAAAAGTGTAGAGACAAGTGTTTGACACTGGTTGGCTTGTGGATTTTTCTCAACCGGTACTCGTAATGTCTTGAAAACTCTTCGAATGGGGAGAAAAAGAGATAATTTTCTTATAGCATGATATTTGAGATCATAGCCAATATATAGAATGATAATCATTTAAAATTCTCATTATTTCGAAATGGATTATCTTGACATCCACTTATATTTAAGCACATATTAAATTAAATAATTAATTATTAAATATAATTAATTATTTTATTTACTTACTCAACCGATTAAGATTCTTTTATATATATATATATATATATATATATATATATATATATATATATATATATATATATATATATATATATATATATATATATATATATTGCTCTGTCCCGCTCATCACACGGAGTCGGCCCAGTCCATCTCTCCGTCGTGGAGGGCCTAGCTCATTGATCAGTTGACACGCGCGGATCAGAAAGAGTGTTTTTGATGAAAACGTAATACAACGACAATTCAACTCGGATATCGTCTCAAGGATTCTTTTATGTGATTAATCTACCAAATTCAAAATGGAGGAGGAGTTGGTTTGGTTTCTGATCGGATAAATAAAGAAAATGCAATTAAGCGGTTAAAATAAGTGATTATGAAAATAAGTCAATCTACTGTTTTCGGTTCTGGCTTATCACGGGTTTCTACCTTACCAATTTCCTAAGCGATTTCGATCACTATTCGATTCCTATGTCAATTAACAAGCGCAAAAGACATAAGCTAGATTAACAATCCTATATTCCAAATTAAGCAAACGGATTAAGTTTTCGTGAGTTAAGCAAACACGAATTATAAACGCGAATTAACGAAAAAGCGACGTAACGGAGAATAAATGCTAAGGATGCAATCATACGAATTTAATCAAAACAATTCTATAAACTAATAGATTAAGCAAAAACAATTCATAGAATAGTGTTGAAAGATAAAAGAATTAGATTGATAAAGTAAAAACCTCAAAGCGTTGGAACGCGATTACAGCAGAATGACTCTAAGGAATTAGCTCTCCATGGTTCTTTCAAAGCTCCGAATGTATTTTTCGTGAAAATGTAACTAGGTGAATAGTAACACGAATATTTTTCCTTTAAAAAGAAAGCAAATTCGGGTCATAACCCAACTGGGTCGAAAACATAACCCAGGCCCAATACATGACCCAACACTAAAATAAAATTCTAATGCAGTAACTTCAAACGGAATTATGGAATTTTGGGCTTCTAATCTGACTTCGACTCCAACACGAAAGTTGTAGCTCTCTCTCTTAGCTTTCCGGCGATTTTTAGAACGCCTCAAACGGATTCCCGGAACTCCAGTTATGATTGTTTCCGTGCAGACTCTTAAAGCTGAAAAATAAGTGCGGAAATCAAATTAAGCCAAAAATAAAATAAAATATAAAAACAAAATAAAACATAAAAATAATCAAGATAAAGTAAAGAAATGCCTAAGTAAAAATATAGGAGAAAGTGCATAAATATGCACTGATCACTCATCACGCTGGGAGCGCTTAAGCGTCTCCCCATGGACACAAACCGTAGGATCTATGACATTTTGATATTAATGATTATTGGAATACCTTGACGAATATAATGAAAAAGATTTTTAGACAATGACAACGATAATTCTAAAATAGAAAAGTGTAGAGACAAGTGTTTGACACTGGTTGGCTTGTGGATTTTTCTCAACCGGTACTCGTAATGTCTTGAAAACTCTTCGAATGGGGAGAACAAGAGATAATTTTCTTATAGCATGATATTTGAGATCATAGCCTATATATAGAATGATAATCATTTAAAATTCTCATTATTTCGAAATGGATTATCTTGACATCCACTTATATTTAAGCACATATTCAATTAAATAATTAATTAATTATTAAATATAATTAATTATTTTATTTACTTACTCAACCGATTAAGATTCTTTTATATATATATATATATATATATATATATATATATATATATATATATATATATATATATATATATATATATATATATATATATATATATATATATATATATATATATATATATATATATATATATATATATATATATATATATATATATATATATATATATATATATATATATATATATATATATATATATATATATATATATATATATATATATATATATATATATATATATATATATATATATATTGCTCTGTCCCGCTCATCACACGGGGTCGGCCCAGTCCATCTCTCCGTCGTGGAGGGCCTAGCTCATTGATCAGTTGACGCGCGCGGATCAGAAAGAGTGTTTTTGATGAAAACGTACTACAACGACAATTCAACTCGGATATCGTCTCAAGGATTCTTTTATGGTATTAATCTACCAAATTCAAAATGGAGGAGGAGTTGGTTTGGTTTCTGATCGGATAAATAAAGAAAATGCAATTAAGCGGTTAAAATAAGTGATTATGAAAATAAGTCAATCTACTGTTTTCGGTTCCGGCTTATCACGGGTTTCTACCTTACCAATTTCCTAAGCGATTTCGATCTCTATTCGATTCCTATGTCAATTAACAAGCGCAAAAGACATAAACTAGATTAACAATCCTATATTCCAAATTAAGCAAACGAATTAAAATTTTGGTGAATTAAGCAAACACGAATTATAAACGCGAATTAACGAAAAAGCGACGTAACGGAGAATAAATGCTAAGGATGCAATCATACGAATTTAATCAAAACAATTCTATAAACTAATAGATTAAGCAAAAACAATTCATAGAATAGTGTTGAAAGATAAAAGAATTAGATTGATAAAGTAAAAACCTCAAAGCGTTGGAACGCGATTACAGCAGAATGACTCTAAGGAATTAGCTCTCCATGGTTCTTTCAAAGCTCCGAATGTATTTTTCGTGAAAATGTAACTAGGTGAATAGTAACACGAATATTTTTCCTTTAAAAAGAAAGCAAATTCGGGTCATAACCCAACTGGGTCGAAAACATAACCCAGGCCCAATACATGACCCAACACTAAAATAAAATTCTAATGCAGTAACTTCAAACGGAATTATGGAATTTTGGGCTTCTAATCTGACTTCGACTCCAACACGAAAGTTGTAGCTCTCTCTCTTAGCTTTCCGGAGATTTTTAGAACGCCTCAAACGGTATTTTTAGAACGCCTCAAACGGTATTTTAGAAAGGTATGGTATGCCTCAATCTGATTTGTGGAGCTCTACTTATGATCTTGGCAAGCCAGGGGTATTTTGGGAAAGTAAGATTATAGGTCATTTCAAGCATATGCCTAAAACTCCTACTTGCAAGCTTCAAATGAAAAAATTTCCAACATGAGATGTGTTCAAAATGGCATTTTTAGGCTAGACAAGAAGTCATGGTGAGCTAGAATGGCTTGCATCACAAAATGCCCAAAAATAGCTTGAATATGGAAGAATTTCAAATGGATTCATGGAGGGAAAATGTAATTTTCAAGATAGGAGTCCAAAGTGCATCATCCAAATACTCATTTCAATTGGAAAACATCTTTTAAAGACAATGACATTAACACTTTTTTTATTAGAGGTCAGAATCATGGACTTGCTTTGTAAACCTCTTACTTGAAATCCAAGTTACACAACCAAAATCCAACACAAGCTGATTCAAGCCAAGCTAACTATCCACACACATCCAATATCTCCTTAGAAGGTAAATTGAACACAAGACAAGTTGAATTGAGAGCTAAAACCAGAACTGATATGTTGATATCATAAAATGAGAAATTCATGACATGAGATATCCAAAATCTCATAGAATCATTCCAGATCTTTCTAGAGGGTTCTAACATCACCTATATGTGAATTTGAGTTGATCTAAGCAAAGTTCGAACTTCATTTGGTGCAGAGAAGAGAGATTGAGATTCATCTTGCTCAATTGCAATTCACAATCGAATTCCCACATTTCTTCATCATTTTCTCAAATTCTTGATTCAATTCAACTCAATAATCATCACTGAGTGTATTGCAATCAAAATCAGAGTGAATCTTTGGCCAAATCGTGTTCTTGAGTTTTCACACATCCAACTGCAAATGAAAATCGGTTATGGTGATCCAAGCATTTTGAGCAAGAACTAATGCATACAGAAGCAAGATATCAAGGCATTGAGTGATTCTGGAGCTTTGCAAGCCTTGGATTGAAGCATTACATCATCTGTTTTCTCCATTTTCACAGGTTAGTAACTTTCTCACCATGGCCTGAATTAGATAGAATTAGCAAGAATCTCTAGTTTAGAAACAATGTATGTGGTTAGGAGAAGCTTTATGGAGATTTTGAGAGGAATTGGTGATGATTCATATGTGGACACAAATTCTGTTGAGATCAAGAACTCAGTGAATATGGAGTTATAGACTTAGTTTTTTAGTTAGAATTGATTAGTGATGAGCAAAGAAGAGAACGAGACACTTAATTGGAGGATCGGTGATGGTCGAATTTCTGATTAATTTTGGGGATGGAATCGTGTTTGCTGTTAGAGATGATATCAATTGAATCCAAGACCATAAATGAACTCAGGGAAGAAAATAGAGCATGTTAGGGTTTTATTTCATGATTTTTGATCAAGATTTGATGAGGTTCGAGTTGCTGAGTTTGGAGCTTTCTTGGAGCTTCATCAATGGAGTTTGGCTCCAATTTGGATTTGAATGGAGAAGATAAGGTTTCAGCCGTTGGATCTCATTTTTGACTTGGACCAAAACATGCATCGTGTGGCTCTGATTGTATTTCAATTGTGGTGGTTTGGCTGAGAGTGAAACGTAGCGTTTCACTTAAAGTAGGGTTATGGGCTTAAGTCAGGATTTGATATCCACACCCCTTTTCGAGCCCATTTGCATAATGAACTGAAAATCATTGATATTTGCACCGTTCTCTTTCTATTTTCTTCAGGATTTTCTAAGTGATTTTCTGTTTTAATATTGGGCCTGTCGCTTTACTTTCTAAACCCCCCATTCTGGGCCCATGTGTGAATTGAACTGGATACGTTTACTTCCTGCACCCACTCCCTTCATAATTCATTTTAATTCTCTCCATTTTATTTCCAACTTTGGAAAATCATATCAATTTGAAAAATAATGATTTTTTCATGGGAGTTTTTTCTCCTAACTCATATTTTTGTCAAGAAAAATATCAAAAATAAAAATATTTTCCTTTCATGCATTTTTAGTATTTTTTGTATATTTTCTACTTTTATCTCATTTTATTTCTTTTATGTTGATCCATGATTTTGTATATTTTTGTTTAGGTAATTCCCATTACTTTTTTAGGCTAATCTTTTTAGGACAATTAGATATACATGTTAGGTACCCCTGAATTTTATTCCATAATTTTTAGGGTTATTTTGAGGTAATTTTGATTAGTGAATATTAAGATGATCAGATTAGGGTTTATACATAACTTAGGTGCATTAAGACATTTTCTTTTGGGATTTTTTAGCTTGAATTAGAGTATGGGACCTATGGGGTATATAGGGTAGCTATAGTAATTCCCTTAGAATTAATAATAGGCTTGTAAATACTATTAATATTTTTAGTATATTTTGTATTTTGTTTGATGGTATGGTGTGCCCTTTTGGGGGTTTATATTGTTTGTGTGGGCTTATTGGGGCTTTGCTTGGGGTGTGGGCTTAGTTAGAGCTTGTGGAGCTTGGAAAGGATCAATGGAGAAAATTGGATACAAAGATCAAAGCTTGATGCATGAAGACTGCTTGGATTGAAGATGCTGTTTGAAGACCTAGGACATAGGAGCTAGATAGAGCCTTAGAATAGAAATTCTTCCATAAACATGGATAGCTTCCTTTGCTTCCATTCTTCTCTATGACATAAAGTCCCTCTATGGTATTCACCTCTCTCCTTAGGAGGGATCAGTAGCCATACCTTAGAGGTAGAACTTTGAGGGAAACAGTCTCCTATAATGTCAACTATTCATAGGCTTCCTTTGATCGTCAATGAACTGTTTGACATTCAATTTCTTCTGATAACATCAATTCTCTATTGGAGAGATAGCTTTGGAGAATCCCTTGAAGATTGAGGATGAAGTACATTGCCTTGAAGACTGTTAGAAGAAGGAGTTGGTGCTGTCAGAGCTATGCAACTGTTTGAAGTAGGACTTACTGCTGCTTAGCTGTTTGATGCTGTCTACTGTTTAGAGTTTCTGCTTGTGGTAGCTTGCTGTTGATCTTGAAGCTTGGATGCTTGTTTGAAGCTTGTAGATGGATGAAGACCTTGCTTAAAGGTGTTGGTGACTTGTTGCTGTTTCTATCAGATTTTGTTGTTTAGAGCTGTTGGTGCTGTTTAGAGCTGTTGATGTACTGTTTGAGTTTCTTGACTGTATTGTTTGTTAATTTTCCCATAAGGTTGAAGTGAAGTTGTTTCACTTTGCCCACGGCTTTCTAGGTTCGAGGTTGAGTGGGACCCCCTTGCCTCGCTTGTACTGTTGCATTCATGCATTTTACTGCTTTACTGTATATATGCTGTTGCTTTTCCGTTTATCCCCTAGGATCTCTGTTTCTCTCTGTGCAAGAGAGAAATATGACAGACATTAGGTTTTCATCCATGCATGACAACTTTAGGGTAGATTTTGATTCCCTTTTCAACCATAGGCTTTTTAGAGCTCCTTTCTCTTCTCATCTCAGAATAATTCAAAAACACAGTAATAAGGTTAATCAATGTCGTACGCTACGAGCCTTAAGTTATTAGAGAAAAGGTTGCTGGAGGGTCACTCTTCAGTAATCTGATTGCTTAGTGTGTTACCCTTAGGGTGACATACGACGTAGTCACTCTCAAATCATAGTCTCTAGTGCGTCAGAGATTGCAAACACAATAAAAAACACTTCTTGCATAAAAAGACTGTAAACCAATCAAAAGTGTCATTTTTGTCCGCTTGGACCCGTAATCAAGAGAAAACCTTTTTCAGAAGGATAAAAACGATCAAGACAGACTTGTGTCGTACGTGGCCCGAACTACGTTTTCTCTGATCTTTCATGTTGTATGAAAGTACGTAGGCATAGGATGCGATATCCTAGCGAGCAACCTTCCCCTCCTTTCCCGTAGGTAGGCGAACTACTTTGACTCTGATTTCTCGTTCCAGACGGGAATACGTAGGCATAAAGTGCGATACTTTGCCGAGCCATTTTCTTTTCTTCTAACCCCAGACCTTTAGAGTAGATAGAATAACAATCCGTACTAGAAAACAAGCATGGATCCCGTCGAGTACGACGGGCGTGTGGGGTGCTAATACCTTCCCCTTGCGTAACCGACTCCCGAATCCAGGATTTGGTTGCGATGACCATTCCTTTCCCGTCTTTGCGGTAGGTTTACTTCGAGCGTTTCCTTTCCCTCCATTGGGATAAATAACGCACGGTGGCGACTCTTCTGTTCAGACGGTGCCGATTTTCGCAGTAGCGACAACTGGCGACTCTGCTGGGGACTCCAACGGTTCCCTACGCGAGTCAATCCTAGCGCTTGTTTTCCCGTCAGGGGTGGTGTATAGATTTACTTTTCTGTCTTTACTTTCCGCAATTTTATTACCAGCGTTATATTATTATTGCTGCTGTGGGAAGGGGGGTAACTTGTTGAGAGATAAGCCAAACCCAGGCTTGAGTACACCTATAGACTTAGAGAGAGAGTAGTGGTTAGCCTGCTTGCTTAGCTCGCACCAGCTAGCCACGAAATCTCACTCGGACGAGATTCTCTTTGATGCTTCTTGCCTGGCCCTTAGGGCTCGACAAGTTGTCTGACCCGAGGATCGTCGACTCTGGGAACCTATCAATTGGGATTCAACTAAGTGAGGCCACTTCAAGGGATGATGATGCCACACCTTCTGGGTATCGTATCATCGCTCTTGAAAGTCTGTGACGTTGAACCCGCATAGGATGCCGTACCTCGTCTGCGAGTTAAGTACATACCTGTAAGGGGGTGGGAGGGTCTGTTTGCAGGGAATCTTTGACCTCAGAATACCTGGTTTACCTCTATCAGTGAAATGTGGTTACAGGTTTCTCTTTTTGAGTGGTTGAGTTGGTTTGAAATAAAGAATGACTGGTTCTCCAGGCTTCAGTACAGAGCAACCCGGTCTATCAACATGGCACTTGATCCCATGTTTGCATATGCATGTGCATCTTCATGTTTGCATTTCATTAACATGTATTTATGTTGCAGGTGGTTATTCCCCTCTGGTTCTAGGACATCTTCTAGCCAGGCATGGAGTCCCTGAAGAAGACGGTTGCTTACAGGTTGCAGTCACCAGACATCAGTTCACTATTGGGTTTAGTTGCTTTGGCAGACGAGAGTGTTCGGGCTGGATTCAGAGCATCCTATGGGAGACTGCTTAGCTTGTTGTACACACCTTCAGTCTTCGAGATCACTGGGGTGTATACTCTGATGCAGTTTTATGAGCCGCAGCTGAGATGCTTCTTATTTCCAGACTACATTGTGGCACCCACCTTGGAAGAGTATTGTGTTATGTTGGATATTCCCGTGCTAGACCAGATGCCCTTTGTACACATTGATACTGAGCCCGAGTTAGCTACACTCACAGAGATTGTCAGTTTAGACACTTCTGAGTTTCCAGGAGGCTTAGTCAAGTTGAATGACGCTTATGGTTTTCACTTATCTGTCCTAGTTGAGAAGGTCGTGCAGTGCGCGAAGAATGGGTGTTGGATTGCCTTTAGTGCTATTCTGGTTGTCTGCATTTACGGGATTGTCTTATTTCCTAATGTGCCAGACTTTGTTGATTCAGATGCCTTCCTGATTCTCGCCTCGAAGAATCCCGTTCCTACACTCTTAGGCGATGTTTATCATTCTATTCACTACAAGAATGAGAAACGTCGTGGCAAGAACGTGTCCTGCTGTCTTCCTCTCCTATACAGGTGGTTCCAGAGGCACCTTTCGAAGACTGGGCCGTTTGTTGATACCAGTGATACTTTGGATTGGCCGTCCCGGTTGATGGGGCTATCTGCTGAGAATATCATTTGGTTTGATTGGGGTATGCTTGGTACTGACATTATCTATAGTTGCAGGGGCTTTCCGAATGTTCCCCTGATTGGACGGAAAGGCTGTATCAATTATAATCCTTCACTATTGGTACGACAGTTTGGTTACGCCTTGAGAGATGCTCCTATTGAGGTTGAGATACAGGAATCTCTGTATCTCACGGGCTCCTTAGACGAGACTACTTTGATCAGGTTGAAGCATGCGTGGTCTAGCATCCACAAGAGGGGGAAGGCTTTGCTCGGCAAGAGCAATAGCAAAGCTTATGATCCTTATATGGCCTGGGTCCGTGAGAGAGCTCGTATGTCCTTGATGCCTTATCCCGCTGTGGAACCGCTGTATCTTCCATTGATTGAGGTACCTCATGCAGAAGAGAGCGAGAAATATAACAAGTTGTTGGCTGCAAATGAGGTCTTGAAGAAAGCTAACGAGGAGTTAGAGAAGGAGATCTTCCAGTTGCGACGAGAGAAGAAGGAAGCCACCTTCATGGTGAAGGAACAGACCGAATTGATTAACAGGTTGGGATCAAAGCTGACAGAAGCAACCAACAAGAAAGAAAGAGTAGGGATAGCTTTGAACGGGGTTAGCAAGGTACTTACGTCCAAGAAGGAACTTCTAAGCAAGGCTTATGCTCGTATCAGCAAGTGGGAGGCTTTGTGGGAGGCCACGCTCACCAAGAGGAAAGAGCGCGAAGACGAATTGAAAATGCAGATTGCCACGCTGGAAGCACATGTTAAAGCCCAGGAAGCAAAGATTGCTGAAGTGACATCCCTTAGGAGCACTGCTGATCTCCGAATAAGTGACAGTAGCGAGAAGTCGAGAGGTTACGAGGAGAAGACCGGTTCCAAGAGGTACAGATCTGATGAGAGTTCGAGCAAAGGAGCTTCCCGGGACGACGCCGCGAAGCTGAGATCCACTAACGAGCGGCATGCTTTACTGATTCAGGAGTTGATCTCCCGACTAGGGCACTCAGAGACGATGAGGATATTGGAAGACGTCCGAGCACGCCATGTGGCCTGATGTATCTTTGCCTTACCTTTGTTATTTGTACTTATATGTGGGCCATCGCCAGACTTGTTGGCCGAGGTCTCGTCGCTTGTATTCAGTTGAACTCTTGTACTCAGCCTCTTGGCGTTTGTTATATATGAGGATTTTCTGGTTCATTGTTTGCTGGATGGGGACTCCATTGCCGCAATGGCTTTTCTCTCCGAAACTAGAATCAGGGGGGAATATGACCTGTAGCATCTTTACATCATTGCATTTGCATTCATACTGCATAAACCAGTATTCGTGAACTGTAGCTCACTTCCTGCATTGCAGTTTTTCCAGGATTGAAAGTCAACGCCCGCACCGATACTCTACTCGCACCAACTGCAAAAGAGTCATGGATCAGATGCAGAGTGAGATGCAGGACATGCGTGAGAAGCTGGCGTTGTTCATGCAGACGATGGAGACAATCGTGAAAGGCCAGGAAAACTTGCAAGCTCTGGTGCAGCCATTGTTAGCAAGAACTGCTGGGCATGGAAACGAAGACCACAATTTTGTACGTGTTGACACCCTTCACAGGGATGGTACTCCTACACCGGTGGCTCCACCTGTGGTGAATATACCTGTTGCGAATATGAACAACGGCGCTGGAGCCGGGAATGGTAATACGGGAGTCGGTAATGAGACTGTCATCAATAATGTTGGGTTCGGAGATGCCAATCTGGGCGGTGATAACAATGGAGGTAATGGCTTTGGTAATAATGGATTTGGCTATAACGACCAGGGGTTTAATTATGCTAATCAAGATGGGAAGTACGGCTTCAACGCTCAGGGCTTAGGACATGATGTATTTGGTAATGCCAACCAGGCTTATGGTGGATTTGGTAACGGAAATGGTGCTGGAATGATGGCTTTTGGACCTGCCGGGGCCACTCAAGGGTATGGTAACAGGGGACGGGCCCCTGTGATAAACCAGACTAGATTTGGTCGTAACAATGGGTATGATGGATACGGAAATGGGAACGGTAATTGGATAGAAGATCAACAAGAAGATGCTTTCTCTGGCGGAGGTTTTGAAGGTCCTGTAGATAACGCTCAGCGAATCAAGATGCTCGAGGAGCAGATGAGAGGTGTTGTGAATCAAAGTGCTGTTGGTTTAGATATGACCACGATGGGTCTGGTGCCTGGCCTTAGGGTACCGCTAAAATTTAAAGCTCCCACATTTGACAAATATAAGGGAGATACTTGTCCGAAGGTGCATGTGCGGTCATACTACAGAACAATGTCGGCTTACTCGAACGATGAAAGAATGCTGATGCATTTCTTTCAAGACAGCTTGTCTGGTCCTTCCCTTGAATGGTACATGGGATTGGAGCCTACTCAGGTAAAAACTTGGAAGCAGCTGGCTGAAGCGTTTGTGGCTCATTATAAGTACAATAGTGACTTGGCACCGAACAGGGTCCAGTTACAGGGGTTATCACAGAAGAAAGAGGAGAGCTTCAAAGAATATGCGCAGAGGTGGCGCGACATGGCTGCAAGAGTTCATCCTCCTTTGGATGACAAAGAAATGAATGATATGTTCATAGGAACATTTACTGGTATGTTTTATGATAAGTTGTTTCATACTTCCTTGGGCAGTTTCTCGGACCTAATCTTGATGGGTGAGAAAATTGAAAGCAATATTAAAATGGGGAGATTCCATGCTGAGGAATCTACTTCAGCTGGCAGTAACAGAAGAGCTTTCGGTGGTCGCCGTCAAGGTGATGCAAGTGCAGTATTCGGGGGCCGAGGCCGAGGCCGGGGCAGAGAACGGAATCAGTACAATCATCCGCAAAAGGTGGCAAGTGTCACAATTCCATTTCCTCAACAACCAATTGATGACGAGAAAACGCATCGGTTATATCGCTAGATTTCATTGACTTTTACCGCGCATTCACCGTTTTAACGCTCGATTCCTCGAGTTTTTCTTACTATTTTGCAGGTACATCGATATGTGAGGCCAAATCAAGAATTAAGAAGAAAAGAACAAAGAAACCACAAGAAATGAAGCAAGACAGAAGCCTGCATAAAACTCTGCATAATTTGTTACGACCACGGTCGTTACAAGGGTGTCACGACCGTGACACCTTACTTTGGGACCTCACGACCGTGAGGAAGTAGTCACGACCGTGACACTTGAAAACATAAGACAACGAGCGTGAAGACCTTGTCACGCCCGTGACAAGGATATAACTTGATTCTTTTGACTCAGACTACGTCAAAGCCACCAGTGAAGCCACTCCTCCTAGTAATTCTCACGTGAGGGAGACCTCTCCCACTTTCTGCTGCCACTTTCCAACATTTTCTCAACCACTTCAGCAAAGCCCAAGAAGCAAAAGACCCAGGACCAGCCCATTGGAAGCTCTATAAATAGGACCAGCTCAGGAGGATTTAGGGACAGACTTCAGTATCCCAATTTCCTGCGGAAGCTCTGCCGAATTACCTTACCATCAGATTTATTATTCCAGCATTTTATTTTCTGCCTTATTTTATTTGTATCCAAACCAACCGTGTAACAATTTCCAACATTAGGGAATTGTTATACCTTTATTTGTTTCCAGCCTTCAGCATTTCGTTTTAATTTTTATTTCCGCCTACTCCAAGCCTTCCGGTCTGTGGAAGAAGGAGTCTACTCAGATATTTGTTAATCAGGTTTTTCAGTTATTGCAATTTAATTTATTTATAATGTCTATTTATTTTTCTGCCATTAGTAAGCTGATAAATAACTCTGAGTCTGATTTAACCTCGATGAGTAGCTAAATACCTTAGGGCGGTATGTAGTTATAACTAACTTAACCGGTAAAATATAACCATGGGCTAAAATAATTAATCGCTTAACATTCTGGCTGATGCTTTTTAATTAAATTCGACCTTTTCGTTACGAGAGTAAGAAAAGGGTATTAGGTTGGGTCAAGACCACGAGAGTGTGAGATTTTAACCAGATAGCTAAAGTTAGGCATTTAAATTAAATACAGCGAGAGCGCTTTAAGATAAATTAGAATTATTTAGTTTCCAAAAATTATCTCTAAACACTTATGGGCTAGCGAGAGCAGGCATAGGGCTTTAGGGATAAGATCTGATTCAAGACCACGAGAGTGTGAGTTGAGGGTATTCAAACGAGTAATCTCTACCGAATAGATTAAGTGAACATCTTTATAAGCCTAGGTTAGATTGACCCACCTAAGTTAGTATAATTACATACCGACCGTTTTAGTATTATTTTATTAAAAACTTGAATTTAATTCCGCCTTCAATAGCCTTAGGAAACCAACAACAATCGTGACAACTATTCGCCTTAGCTAAACTAGAAGTTCATCTAGCACTAAGTAACGATAGAATCCCTGTGGATCGATAATCTTAAATATTACTTCGATAGGCTGTGCACTTGCAGTAAGATACCGCTAGACGCATAAGTAGACACGTCTGTAGCCCATCACCAATACCACTACAGCAGATACCACCACAGCAACAGCAGCCACAACAAAGGTTACATCCTGCCCAACGCAGAATTCAGGGGGGATAACCAAGGAGGGTGTTTGAAACGCCTCCTTCAACGTATGCAGAGTTGCTACAGACATTACTGGGTTTGAACTTGGTGGAAAATAGGACTATGGCACCAATGACGGGCACTCCTCCGTTCGGTTTTGATACGAACAAGCACTGCGAGTTCCACTCCGGGGCTCCTGGCCATGACATAGATAATTGCCACGCGTTCAAGCATGTGGTGCAAGATCTGTTGGATAGCAAAGCCATAAATTTTGGACAAGCAGGTCCGAACATAGTACAACAGCCCATGCCCAACCATGGGGCAAATGCTATTTTGACTGAGGAGGGTTTGAACTTGATCATGAATGTTGATGACCTAAAAACACCGTTGTGTGAGATAAAGAGCAGGTTATTGAAAGGAGGCGTGTATCCGGGCTGCGATGAGTTTTGTCTAGAGTGTTGGACCCAAGCTAGAGGTTGTGCTGAATTGAAGAAGGGTATTCATACCTTGATAGAGGAAGGCACGTTGCAATTCGACAAAACGGCAGTTGAGAAACCTGCAGAAATAGTAGAGGACGAGCAAAGGGATGTAGCTACGGTGACAATCCCCCGAAAATGATAACTATAACGGCACCAGCCAGATGACTGCCGATCACTATCACCAAGGCAGGGCCAACACCTTATGAGAGCACTAAGGCGGTACCCTGGACTTATGGGTTGGAAGCATACTGTGATGGGGTGAAAATTGATATCAGTAGACAGCCAGCTGAGGTTGTAGACAATGTCGTTGGAACCGGAGGGATGACAAGAAGTGGGAGAATTTTTATATCGCCTGAGGTAGAGGCCGAACGGGTGGCAAAAGGAAAAGGAAAAATGAATGAGGATGTCCCTGTGCAGAGGAACGAAAAAGAAACATCACTGAAAGATGCAGAAGAGTTTATGCGCCTTATTCGTAAGAGTGACTATAAGATTGTTGAGCACCTTCAACAAACGCCGTCAAAGATATCCATATTGTCTCTGTTATTGTGTTCCGAAGCCCATAGGAATGCATTGTTGAAAATTTTGGACACGTCATTTGTACCCCAAGGTGTTTCTGTGAATCAGCTGGAGGGAGTGATGGCGCACGTGAACGCAGGCCATAGCTTGGGATTTACGGATTTTGATTTGACCCCGAGGGGGAGAGAGCATAACATGGCGTTGCACGTCTCAGTTGAATGCAGGGGCACAGTCATGTCCCACGTGCTGGTAGATACCGGGTCTTCCTTGAACGTGCTGCCAAAGAAAGCAATGATGAAGTTAGACATCAGGGGGATCATTTGTACGCCTAGTGACTTGGTGGTCAGGGCATTTGATGGTACACGAAGGTCAGTCTTTGGATCTATAACGTTACCTCTGCAAGTAGGGCCTGAGATTTTCGAAACTGAATTTTACATTATGGACATCCAGCCAGCATACAGCTATCTTCTCGGACGACCATGGATCCATGGTGCTGGGGCAGTCACGTCTACCTTGCACCAAAAGCTGAAATACATGGTAGGGGACAGTGTGGTCACAGTTTGCAGAGAGGAGGATATATTGGTCAGCCATTTGTCGTCATTCAAGTACGTGGAGGTCGACGGCGAGATTCATGAGACACCCTGTCAAGCCTTTGAAGGGTTGCACATCAAAGACAAGGTTCCAGGGCCGAGTAAAGCATCAGAGGTGGCAGTCTCATCATACAAGGAGGCTCAGGCTCTAGTGAAAACTGGTGAGACAAAAGGCTGGGGCAAGGTTCTGGATATTCCCATGAAGATGGACAGATTTGGGCTGGGATATCAACCGTCATCATCAACGCCTGCTGCTGGGACACCCCGTTTTAAAGGACCAATAACAATCACAGCTAGTGGAGTGTATCACGAGGCCATCAATGCTGTTTCATATTCCGAAGAAGGAGACAGCGACTGCGACATGGACGCCTGGATTCAGCCGAGCGTGCCAGGACAAGGATTATGCAATTGGTCTATTCAGGAGACTGTTCCTGTGACTACCAAACAGTAATACTTTGTTTTCTTAATTGTTGAACAATCCGGTGCCTTACCCGGGGCATCGTGATTTTGCTTAGGGTCGTTCTGTTATGTACATTGCATTGTTAATCATTAAATAAAAGGCGTTTTTCATGTACAAATATTGTGATCTCTGTTTTTCCTGTTTTGTGTTTTACAATAAAATGGCAACGTGGTTATTCTCTTTATGCACATTTTGAAGCATTTAACCATTCCTTTTGCAGGATAACATTTTCAGATGACATCATCGAACCGCCTATGACTCACTTCGACTTTGAGCACCCGGTATTTCAGGCCGAAGAAGAGATTGTTGAAGATGGCGACGTTCCAGAAGAGTTGTCTTGGTTGGTAAAGCAAGAAGAACGAATCATCCTGCCTCATGAGGAGGTCATTGAAATCATTAATCTGGGGCCAGAAGGGGTTGAAAGGAACATCCGTATAGGAGCCGCACTGCAGAGCGAAGTCAAGCGAAGACTGGTTGAAATGCTCAGAGAGTATAGTGATGTATTCGCTTGGTCGTACGAAGACATGCCTAGATTGGATACAGATATGGTTGTACACCGTTTGCCACTAAGAGAAGAATGCCCGCCGGTTAAGCAGAAGCTTCGCAGAACTAGACCTGATATGGCATTAAAAATTAAGGAGAAGGTTCAAAAGCAGTGGGATGCTGGTTTCCTAGCTGTTACAAAATATCCCTCATGGGTCGCTAATATTGTGCCAGTGCCAAAGAAAGACGGTAAAGTGAGAATGTGCGTAGATTACCGTGATTTGAACAAAGCGAGTCCGAAAGATGATTTTCCACTTCCTCACATCGATGTGCTGGTTGACTATACTGCTCAATTCTCCGTATTTTCCTTCATGGATGGCTTCTCGGGCTATAATCAGATTAAAATGGAGCCAGAAGACATGGAAAAGACTACCTTCATAACGCCTTGGGGAACATTTTGTTACAAAGTGATGCCCTTCGGATTGAAGAATGCTGGGGCAACGTATCAGCGTGCAATGACGACTCTCTTTCATGACATGATGCATAGAGAGATCGAGGTTTATGTTGATGATATGATTGCCAAATCCCAGACGGAGGAAGAACATTTGGTGAATCTGCTGAAGCTATTCAAGAGGCTTAGGAAGTTCAGGCTGAGACTGAACCCTAACAAGTGCACCTTCGGGGTGAGGTCGGGTAAACTGCTAGGGTTTATCGTGAGCGAAAAAGGAATAGAGGTTGATCCTGCGAAAATAAAAGCCATACAAGAGATGCCGACGCCTAAAACAGAAAAAGAGGTGCGCGGGTTTTTAAGGAGGTTGAACTACATCGCTCGGTTCATATCTCACCTAACAGCTACGTGTGAGCTGTTATTCAAGCTGTTGAAGAAAGACCAGGCTGTAACGTGGAATGAAAATTGTCAAAAGGCGTTCGATAAAATAAAATAGTATTTGCAGGAGCCTCCTATTTTGATACCTCCAGTGGCAGCGAGACCCTTAATTATGTATTTGACGGTTCTTGAGGGTAGTATGGGTTGTGTTCTCGGTCAACATGACGAGACAGGGCGAAAAGAGCATGCTATATACTACCTGAGTAAGAAGTTTACTGAATGTGAATCTCGATACTCAATACTCGAAAAAACTTGTTGTGCGCTAGCCTGGGCCGCCAAGCGTTTGAGGCAGTACATGCTAAATCATACAACCATGCTCATCTCGAAGATGGATCCTATCAAATACGTATTTGAAAAGCAGGCACTATCAGGGAGAATTGCCCGTTGGCAGATGGTTTTGACCGAATATGACATCCAGTATGTCTCGCAGAAAGCTATAAAGGGGAGTGTGTTATCAGAGTATCTTGCTGAGCAGCCTATCGAGGACTACCAATCAATGAGGTTTGATTTTCCTGACGAGGATATCATGTACCTAAAGATGAAAGATTGTGAAGAACCGTTGCCGAGTGAAGGGCCAAAGAAGGATTCCAAGTGGCAAATGATATTTGACGGAGCTGTGAACTCCTATGGTAGCGGAATAGGGGCAATCATCACTACTCCTCATGGGTCGCACATCCCATTTACTGCTCGATTGACCTTTTCGGTTACCAATAATGAAGCCGAATACGAAGCTTGTATCATGGGGCTTGAAGAAGCCATCGATTTGCGGATCAAAAATCTGGATGTATACGGAGACTCAGCTCTGGTGGTGAATCAAATCAAAGGAGAATGGGAGACACGTCAACCCAACCTGATACCGTACATGAATTATGCAAGGAGATTGTTGCCTTTCTTTGACAAGGTTGAATTGCACCATGTGCCGCGAGTTGAAAATCAGATGGCTGACGCCCTGGCCACATTAGCCTCTATGTATAAAGTCAATTTCTGGAATGAGGCTCCGCAAATCGTAATATCCCAGCTTGACAGGCCTGCCTTCATATTTGCCATTGACGAAGTATCTGATGATAAACCCTAGTATTTTGATATCCATAATTTCCTAAAGAACAAAGAGTATCCGGCTGGGGCCTCCAGTCACGATCAGAAGACTCTCAGGAGATTGGCGGGTAATTTCTATCTGAATCCGGACGGTGTCCTATACAAGAGAAACCACGACTTGGTGCTACTACGTTGTGTGGACGAGAAAGAGGCGAAGTTGCTTATGGAGGAAATACACGAGGGTACATTTGGTACACATGCTGGTGGGCATGCTATGACAAGGAAGCTGCTGCGGGCAGGTTATTACTGGCTAACTATGGAAACTGATTGTTTCAAGTTTGCGAAGAGGTGTCATAAGTGCCAAATCTATGCGGATAAAATCCATGTGCCTCAAAGTCCTCTGAACGTGATGTCGTCGCCATGGCCATTCTCGATGTGGGGAATTGATATGATCGAAAAGATTGAGCCGACGGCATCTAACGGGCACCGGTCCATTTTGGTAGCAATTGATTATTTTACCAAGTGGGTGGAAGCGGCCTCATATGCAAATGTAACCAAGCAGGTGGTAGCCAGGTTTATCAGACGAGACATCATTTGCAGATATGGAATCCCCAAGCGGATTATTACTGACAACGGTTCAAACTTAAATAACAAGATGATGAAGGAGTTGTGTCAGAGCTTCAAGATCGAACATCACAACTCTTCTCCTTATCGACCCAAGATGAATGGCGCTGTTGAAGCGGCCAATAAGAACATAAAGAAAATTGTTCAGAAGATGGTGGTGACCTATAAGGACTGGAACGAAATGCTACCTTTTGCTTTGCACGGTTATCGTACGACGGTACGCACATCAACCGGGGCAACCCCGTTCTCGTTGGTATACGGAATGGAAGCAGTGCTACCACTAGAAGTTGAGATTCCTTCCCTGAGGGTATTACAAGATGTCCAACTCGACGAGGCAGAATGGGTGAAAGACAGGTTGAACTAGTTGAGTTTACTGGATGAGAAGAGGTTAGCTTCTCTAGCATATGGTCGGTTGTACCAGAGCCGAATGAAGAAAGCGTATGATAAGAAGATACACCTTCGGAGCTTTCAGACGGGCGACCTTGTGTTAAAAAGGATTCTCCCGCCACAGGCAGATCACAGGGGCAAATGGACCCCCAACTACGAAGGGCCATACGTTGTCAGAAAAGTCTTTTCAGGAGGAGCTTTATTGTTGTCCACCATGGACGGGGAAGACTTTATGTCGCCTGTGAATTTGGACGCAGTTAAAAAATACTTTGCTTGAAATTGACCCGCTGGACAAAAAAAAGAAGAGAGTCCAGGCAAAAATGGGGCATCCTGGCGAACCAAAAACAGAATGAAAGGTTCGGGCAAAAATTAGGGATAAAATTGAAAAAATGTACACCCGCGAAGTTGAAAACCTACACTGGGCGGCTTCGGCAAAAAAGGGTATCTCGGTGAACTGAAAACCCGCAAAAGGCGGTTCACGCAAAAGTTAGGGATTTGAAAAGCAAATGACTGCGGTCCGAATTTGATATTACGGTGCACATCGGTGCGGGAGAATATACCTGGGAGTTCGATTATCAGATATCTCTTCAGAAGTCTGAATACCGGGAAAGCGCTAGAGTCAGGCGAGTCATAGGAGGATCAGCTCATGATGTTCGTCTGCATCACGTTGCCGACATATGTGTAAATCTGATTTGTCATATATGCTTCCTGTGCATACTTGTATATTTGTTGTGCGTAGCTTCCTCTTTTCAGGAGTTACATCCAATGTACAAAAATCTGCCCATTCAGGGGCCCAATCAATAAAACATGTTATTCAGTATTCGATGCTTGTTCTTTACTGTTTTGTATGTGAAAGACGCCAATGTTTAATGAAACTAGCAAGAGCATAACATTGCTGGCCCTTGCCAATAATTGCGAAAACTTCGAATTGACTGGAAATGATGTCACTAATACTAACCTGAATAGATTTGATTGTATAGACTTGTCTTGTCTCGTTTGTGGTGTTGCAGGGTTCTTGACCATGCGAAGTGGACGATCATAAGATTGCAGTCCTAACCAGAGGCTCGTGGCAAAAAGGCTTGATCATTATGTGCAGTGAATCCCCATGCAGGTCGCGACAATGATCCTTATTGAAGAAGGATCAGATTCCCCAGCTAGTAGCAGCTTATCCGAAGGACATTCTCTAGCAGGGTCGTTTACCTTCAACAGAGTTTGGTGCTTCCAAGATTGTAGGTTGTATTCAGACAGTATGGTGTCCCCCGAAAGGATTCCCCATCCCGAGCAGAGTAGTTTAGCCTCAGAAGATTAATCTCTCCAAACTTGTGAGTTGTACTCAGACAGTCTACTCTCCCCAGCAGAGGTTCCCTTCCTAGTAGGGTCATTTATTCTCCCCCCAACGGAGTCAGTTTATTTTCCCAAGAGAGTCATTTCGTCCTCAGCGGAGTTCTCTCTTTTCAGCAAGTGTTCTCTTTCCTCCCAGTGGAAATCGAAGGTTAAAACCCTCCCCGACAGAGGTGGTTGTGTGTCCTGGCATTTATTTTGCCGGAATACTTTGTGGTACCCGTTCACTCCTCAACATGGTGATATTTGTCCTCGACGGCCAAGATTGAGGAAGCAAGCTTGTTAGAGCTATCCCAGCAGTTCGAGCCTGCATTTGCATCGGCATATAGTGTCATATTTGCATATACCAAATAAAAAACGCGTAGCATTTCCATGTTGTATGGAGCATTACGCCATTATCAAACATACGCATTATGAAACATAGATCAGGTTGGTTAACCTTTCGTTTTCAGGTGTGCTTTCTCAATAGGAGTATGAAGTTCTAAAGCTCAGATGTTACCAAGACAATCGAGGTCTCGCCAGGAGACGTGTGACGACATAGTTCAGTTTATCACTTTCCCCACCAGAGTTGCCAATTGAGGCGTTATTGTATCCGGCCAGCGGAATGTTTCTTTAAGTTTGTTGCTGCGGTAGCGTTTCAGGTTTTAATGGAATCAAAGTTCAGAAGTAGCCACTTGTTATCGAGACGAGTGTTTGACAATTATTTTCGGAATATCCCCAGTGGAGTTAGCTACTGCAAAGATAGGCAGAGAAGCTGTATTCAAAGTGATTTTCCTGTATTTGGCAGAGTTATTTCCCGTAGTGGTGACGGAGTGATTTTCCTGTATTTGGCAGAGTTATTTCCCGTAGTGGTGACGGAGTTATTTTCCTGTATTTGGCAGAGTTATTTCCCGTAGTGGTGACGGAGTTATTTTCCTGTATTTGGCAGAGTTATTTCCCGTTGTGGTGACGGAGTTATTTTCCTGCATTAGGCGGAGTTATTTTCCTGTATGGATGGACAGGGTACGTCCCGTAGCAAAGACGGAGTTATTTTCCTGTGTGATGGACAGAGTTACGTCCCGTAGCAAAGGCGGAGTTATTTTCCTGTATGGATGGACAGGGTACGTCCCGTAGCAAAGACGGAGTTATTTTCCTGTGTGATGGACAGAGTTACGTCCCGTAGCAAAGGAGGAGTTATTTTCCTGTGTGATGGACAGAGTTACGTCCCGTAGCAAAGGCGGAGTTATTTTCCTGTGTGATGGATAGGGTACGTCCCGTAGCAAAGACGAAGTTATTTTCCTGTGTGATGGACAGAGTTACGTCCTGTAGCAAAGGCGGAGTTATTTTCCTGTATTTGGCAGAGTTATTTCCCGTAGCAAAGGCGGATTTATTTTCCTGTGTGATGGACAGGGTACGTCCCGTAGCAAAGACGGAGTTATTTTCCTGTATGGATGGACAGTGTGTATCCCGTAGCAAGGGCGGAGTTATTTTCCCGTAGCAAGGGCGGAGTTATGGATGGGCAGAAGAAGAGTTTCCTGTGTGACAAGACAGAATTACGTTCTTATATTCGACAGAAGTACTTCTCCCAGTGAAGTCAATAAGTTTATTCCAGTATTGACAAGATAATGTTGAAGTCAGATTTGTAGATAGTGTTCCCCAAGTAGTGGTGCAGTTTATTTCGCAATTTCTTTCTGGCAGTTGGCAAATTTCCGGGTTTATTGGTATTCAACCGTCTCGCACCTCGATTGTCTGAAGGCTCCGGGTGTTTCATCCATTCGGGTCCAAGCCGTTTGAATAGGGGCAGCTGTTGCACCCTAAAATTTGACCAACTTGTTTTACCTGATTTGTGTTTTCATAGCTTTATCATTTGCATAGTAGGTCATCTACATAGTTCATTCATCAGCATAGCATAGCAGGGACAAGTCATCCAACAAGGGATCAAGTGCTATTTTTTCATCTCAAGGAGTGTATCAAAAAGGTTCTTATCAAGATTCAAGCCTATTCAAGTCACCAAGAAAGAAATTGAAGCTTTGAGAAGTTAATAGATCAAGTAGTGGATTTATAGCCTGTCTGGGGAGTATCTGAAGATCATCATAGAGGTTGTGAGTTGTGGACTGAGGCATGGAATGTGTGTAGACATCATGGAGGACCTAGAGGGTCATTTTGAAAGTAAGACAAGTTATTGGTGTGGTTACAAGAGCTACAGTTGAAGACAGTCAACTAGGGTCTCACCTAGGTCAACCCTAGGTCAACCCTAGGTCTAATGCTTGATTGAAGGGCATCAAGACCCATTTGAAGGATGTGGGATTCATCATTTGATATGTGGATATGGATGTGGTGTTATGCCAAGGAGAAATCAAAAGAAATCAAGAAGAAGAGAAGGTTCTAAAATTAGGGTTTCTGTGTAAAATTCCCTGATTTAGGTCAAACTTCCAAGCAAAGTAATTCAAAATGCAAGTCTCAAATGGATCCTTGTCCAACATGAAACTTGTATAGCATCTAAAGACCTTTAATTTGAGTGGTGAAAGACATCAAGGAGATTTATAGAACTCAAGTTATGGTTCTTGCAAGTTACAGGTCATCTGAGGACACTAAAATTTATCTGTGAACGTTACTTGACTTCCAAGAAACTTTTACCCCATAAGGAATTTTAAAATGGGTTTTTGGCCAACATGAAAATTGTTCCTCATGATCTTAGCTTTCTAGAAAGGTATGGTATGCCTCAATCTAATTTGTGGAGCTCTACTTATGATCTTGGCAAGCCAGGGGTATTTTGGGAAAGTAAGATTATAGGTCATTTCAAGCATATGCCTAAAACTCCTACTTGCAAGCTTCAAATGAAAAAATGTCCAACATGAGATGTGTTCCAAATGTCATTTTTAGGCTAGAAAAGAAGTCATGGTGAGCTAGAATGGCTTGCATCACAAAATGCCCAAAAATAGCTTGAATATGGAAGAATTTCAAATGGATTCATGGAGGGAAAATGTAATTTTCAAGATAGGAGTCCAAAGTGCATCATACAAATACTCATTTCAATTGGAAAACATCTTTTAAAGACAATTACATTAACACTTTTTTTATTAGAGGTCAGAATCATGGACTTGCTTTGTAAACCTCTTACTTGAAATCCAAGTTACACAACCAAAATCCAACACAAGCTGATTCAAGCCAAGCTAACTATCCACACACATCCAATATCTCCTTAGAAGGTAAATTGAACACAAGACAAGTTGAATTGAAAGCTAAAACCAGAACTGATATGTTGATATCATAAAATGAGAAATTCATGACATGAGATATCCAAAATCTCATAGAATCATTCCAGATCTTTCTAGAGGGTTCTAACATCACCTATATATGAATTTGAGTTGATCTAAGCAAAGGTCGAACTTCATTTGGTGCAGAGAAGAGAGATTGAGATTCATCTTGCTCAATTGCAATTCACAATCGAATTCCCACATTTCTTCATCATTTTCTCAAATTCTTGATTCAATTCAACTCAATAATCATCACTGAGTGTATTGCAATCAAAATCAGAGTGAATCATTGGCCAAATCGTGTTCTTGAGTTTTCACACATCCAACTGCAAATGAAAATCGGTTATGGTGATCCAAGCATTTTGAGCAAGAACTAGTGCATACAGAAGCAAGATATCAAGGCATTGAGTGATTCTGGAGCTTTGCAAGCCTTGGATTGAAGCATTACATCATCTGTTTTCTCCATTTTCACAGGTTAGTAACTTTCTCACCATGGCCTGAATTGATAGAATTAGCAAGAATCTCTAGTTTAGAAACAATGTATGTGGTTAGGAGAAGCTTTCTGGAGATTTTGAGAGGAATTGGTGATGATTCATATGTGGACACAAATTCTGTTTGAGATCAAGAACTCAGTGAATATGGAGTTATAGACTTAGTTTTTTAGTTAGAATTGATTAGTGATGAGCAAAGAAGAGAACGAGACACTTAATTGGAGGATCGATGATGGGTCGAATTTCTGATTAATTTTGGGGATGGAATCGTGTTTGCTGTTAGAGATGATATCAATTGAATCCAAGACCATAAATGAACTCATGGAAGAAAATAGAGCATGTTAGGGTTTTATTTCATGATTTTTTATCATGATTTGATGAGGTTCGAGTTGCTGAGTTTGGAGCTTCCTTGGAGCTTCATCAATGGAGTTTGGCTCCAATTTGGATTTGAATGGAGAAGATAAGGTTTCAGCCGTTGGATCTCATTTTTGACTTGGACCAAAACATTCATCGTGTGGCTCTGATTGTATTTCAATTGTGGTGGTTTGGCTGAGAGTGAAACGTAGCGTTTCACTTAAAGTAGGGTTATGGGCTTAAGTCAGGATTTGATATCCACACCCCTTTTCGAGCCCATTTGCATAATGAACTGAAAATCATTGATATTTGCACCGTTCTCTTTCTATTTTCTTCAGGATTTTCTAAGTGATTTTCTGTTTTAATATTGGGCCTGGCGCTTTACTTTCTAAACCCCCCATTCTGGGCCCATATGTGAATTGAACTGGATACGTTTACTTCCTGCACCCACTCCCTTCATAATTCATTTTAATTCTCTCCATTTTACTTCCAACTTTGAAAAATCATATCAATTTGAAAAATAATGATTTTTTCATGGGAGTTTTTTCTCCTAACTCATATTTTTGTCAATAAAAATATAAAATAAAAATATTTTCCTTTCATGCATTTTTAGTATTTTTTGTATATTTTCTACTTTTATCTCATTTTATTTCTTTTATGTTGATCCATGATTTTGTATATTTTTGTTTAGGTAATTGTCGCTACTGCGAAAATCGGCGCCGACTGACAGAAGAGTCGCCACCGTGCGTTATTTATCCCAACGGAGGGAAAGGAAACGCTCGAAGTAAACCTCGCAAAAAACGGGAAAAGGTATGGTCATCGCAACCAAAACATGGATTTGGGTAGTCGGTTACGCAAGGGGAAGGTATTAGCACCCCTCACGTCCGTCGTACTCGACGGGATCCACGCTTGCTTGGTTTGTCTAAAGGATGCAAAACAATCTATCTACGGCTGCTAAATCTACACGGACAGGAAATTGACTCGATAGAGCGTCGCACTCTATGCCTACGTATTCTCAAGAGAGAAAGTCAGAGTCAACGTAGTTCGGGACTACGGGGAAATTGGCTCGCCAAGACTTCGCATCTTGTGCCTACGTACCTCCACACAACATGGAAGATCAGAGCTTACGTAGTTCAGGCTAACTACGGCTAGGCTGGGTGTTCTCATACAGGAGTGAGATATCAAACTGGTTTTACAGGTACGGGAACCTATGGGAAAAACTACGGTCTGGTCTCAAATGCACTCGGGCAAGAGAAAAGGGGAACATCAGTCGTCAGCGGGAAAGTCTCGATCGCACAGCAGCGAGAGAACCAAAGATTAGTTGTTAGTGTGCTCGCTAGGACATCGCATCCTATGCCTACATATTCTCGTCTGGTACGAGAAATCAGAGCAGCTGTAGTTCGGCTACTTTCGGGACCCCAGCTCAAATCTCGTTTTATTGATATTCTGAAAAATGGTTACAATGATTGAATACGGAAAATAAACTCCTAAAAACTCTTTCCTACTCATCATGAAAAATCAAATGGAAAATAGTCCCCTAACAAGTGGACTTTTTAAAACTATCCCTAAAAGGTAAAGAGTCCCCTAACAAATGGACATTTAAAACTACCTCTAAAAAGGTGAAATAAATTCTATGAAAAAATGTCCTAAAAGAATTTGAAGTGAAGCTGAATATTTTTTATCTCTTCTTTTTCTCGATATTTCTTTTCTCTTTTCTTTTTTCAAAATATTTTTCATATATTTTTTTCTAATATTTTTTCATATATTTCCTTTTTTATTCTTCTTTTTTTTTCAATATTTTTTCCAATATTCCCCTTCATATTATATAATAAAGAACTAAAAAACACAAAAAGAAAATATGAAAGGGGAAGGGGGTACAAAGTCCATACAGGGGGTGCAGGAATTAGTAAAGAAAAATGAAATAGAAACAACATGGGGCCCAGCCCAAGAACTCAACAACACACACACGCAGGGGGTGGGGGAAGAAAACGGGGTGCAGTTTGGTAGTGAAGTTCATTGGGCTTCAGCCCAATCAGACAACAAAATAGAAACGGAAGGGTTAACACCAAACGGGAGTGTACGGATGGAAAAGCTAACGGGCCCAAGGCCCAATCCACATGCGATCCTCTCCTTCCTCATTCCAACTTCCCAGAACCCTAATTCTCCTCTTGGCACTGTTCACAGCGCCGTTTCCCTTTCTCCAACTCTCTCATCTCCGTCTCTCCCTGATCCTCTCTCAACCTTTCTCAGCCTCACTCTCCTTCAACTCTCGTTCTCAATCTCACAAAAACACCAGCGAAATAACAACAACAACGCCATCAATATAACATCTGGATACGCAATCTAAACCATGGCTTGAAGATCTCGGAGTAAGTTCTCGAAGATGTATGTGGAAGAAGATTCTTGAAGATTTTTCGAACGAAGACGAGGACGATCTTGAACGATGATTTACGACTTCTGGAGACTTCGCATGTTACGATCTAGCGATTCTTGTTGAAGTTTGACCTGGATGTTCTTGAAGCCTGGATGAAGACTCTCATTGCCTTCTGGGAAAACTAAGGGAGAAGATGAAGAACGATGAACACGTGATAAACAAGGATGAATAATGTTGAGCGCCATTGAAGATCTGAGAAATTTGTTGTAGCTGAAGCTTAGATCGTGAGATGTGAGAATCTTGTTCGTGGTTTGAAGACGCGATAAAGGGTCTTGACGATAAATCTGGAGAATTCGTCATCTGAGGATTCTTGGATGAGTGTTCATCATCTCAGATGAACTTCTGGGAACCTGGACGGAGATCCTGATGAATGTCACATTGAAGACGGTGGCGAACTTGGAGATCCATTGGAAATGTTGAAGATTGTTGTTGATTTGCGATGAAAGCGTTCTTGGAGTTGACGAATCTTGTATGGATCTGGTGAAATATTGGGTGAATCGTTGGTGATGATAATGATGATCAGAGAAAGATGAACAAGGTTGAAGGATAATGCTGATCGGAGAAAGATGAACAAGGTTGAAGAATCTGGAAAAAATGATGAGGATCGTATGAATTTTCCGGTGGAGTTTGAGTTTTCCGGTGACTGTTGTGGTGGTCGGAAGAAGTTGGAGGTTGGTTAGGGTGACCGGAAACTGGAGGTTGCGGTGGCCGGAATCTGGTGGGGGCGGGTGGTTGCATGGCCGCCGGCCATGCAACCGGTGATGCTCAGAGGAAGACAAGTGTCACGGTGAAGGCCTGCATGGAAGACGCGTGGAGCTGGGAGAGGGAAGTGGGAAACACGTGTGTGGTTCTGGGGTGAAGGTGAAAATGAGGTGGGACCTTCTCATGAGCACGCGTGGCATGATTTATAGCTGACACATGGCACATTCTGGACTGAAATGGGACAAAAAAATGGACTGATGGATTTACTGGGCCTCCAAAAACCAACCTGGGCCCAAACGAAAATGGCATTAATAAACCCAAAAATCTGAATTCAAAATGGATTAATCCTAATGGAAAACTAATCAAAGATTAAACCTAATTAACTAGTAATTAAAACTACAATTAGATCTAAATGAAAATTAAACTAATCTAATCCTAATTAAATCTAACAAACTCTAATTAAAAGATAACTAATATTAAACTCTAATTAAATCTAAAAGATGATTAAAATCTAATTAAACCTATATTAAACTAAAACCAATATCTATTAATATCTATAAAAACTACTAACCTATATTAATCCTAATAAAGGAAATTAATATCTAACAAAAGATTAAATCTATATTAAAAATAAACTCTATTCATTTCTATTAATCCTATTAAAATTCTATTTAAAACTAATAAAAGAAAAATCTATTATATTCCATTAAAACTATTAAAAATATTAAAACCTATTAAAAAATTCTATAAAATTCTAAAAAAATCTATAAAGCCTATTTAAAATCTACAAAAGGCTATTAAATTCTAAAAAACTACAAACAAAGGCAAATAACCAACATAAAAGAGAGCGCGAGACCAGATCGAAGCAAAACAGTAAATCCCGACACCAAGAACCTCAAAAATCACTGCATAAACTGAAAACACCCAGGAAGTGCGCGACTTCCCAAAATAAATTCCAATTATCCAAACTGGTCTGAGATACCCGAAATGCGACAGCAGGGCTGTAATCCGATAAAATCACCATGATTGGGGAGATGCGCTATAAGCAGTATGCAAATGCGAATGCGAAAATGCGTCGAAGCATAAACCGAAAGTGGCACCGGTTGGTCAAATTTTAGGGTGCAACAGCTGCCCCTATTCAAGCGACTTGGACCTGAAGGGTTGAAGAGCGCGCAACCTTCAAACATTCAGAGGTAAAAGATGGTTGAATACCAATAAACTCGAAAATTTGCCAACCGTGAGAATATACTGTAAAACTGCTTGGGGAGACATAATCCAGAACCGAACCCAGCCGTCACGGCAACAAACTGATCAATCATCTGGTAAAGAAACTCTTGATTTTAACGCCCGTTACCTGTGATACCCCATATAACAAACCCGATGGTTGCAACAAAACACCTGATCCTCTCACATTGCCTATTGATAGACAGGAAGAGAAATATACTCACATCGTCTAAGGATAGACGGAAAGACACCCTTAAATCCATACTCACATCGTCTAATGATAGACGGAAAGACACCCATAATCCATACTCACATCGTCTAAGGATAGACGGAAAGACACCCATAATCCATACTCACATCGTCTAAGGATAGACGGAAAGTCACCCAAATCGAAGGAAAAAATTCAATACTCACATCGTCTAAATATAAACGGAAAGACACCCAAAATCCATACTCACATCGTCTAAGGATAGACGGGAAGACACCCAAAATCCATACTCACATCGTCTAAGGATAGACGGGAAGACACCCAAAATCCATACTCACATCGTCTAAGGATAGACGGAAAGACACCCAAAATCCATACTCACATCGTCTAATGATAGACGGAAAGACACCCAAAATCCATACTCACATCGCCTAAGTATAGACGGAAAGACACCCATAATCCATACTCACATCGCCTAAGGATAGACAGAAAGACACCCATAATCCATACTCACATCGTCTAAGGATAGACGGAAAGACACCCATAATCCATACTCACATCGTCTAAGGATAGACGGAAAGACACCCAGAATCCATACTCACATCGTCTAAAGATAGACGGAAAGACACCCTGATCCCGAAGGAAAAATTCAATACTCACATCGTCTAAGGATAGACGGAAAGACACCCGAAATCGATACTCACATCGTCTAAGGATAGACGGAAAGACACCCTTAATCCATACTCACATCGTCTAAGGATAGACGGAAAGACACCCAGAATCCATACTCACATCGTCTAAAGATAGACGGAAAGACACCCTGATCCCGAAGGAAAAATTCAATACTCACATCGTCTAAGGATAGACGGAAAGACACCCGAAATCCATACTCACATCGTCTAAGGATAGACGGAAAGACACCCAAAATCCATACTCACATCGTCTAATGATAGACGGAAAGACACCCAAAATCCATACTCACATCGTCTAATGATAGACGGAAAGACACCCAAATCCATACTCACATCGTCTAAGGATAGACGGAAAGACACCCAAATCCATACTCACATCGTCTAAGGATAGACGGAAAGACACCCATACGCACTTCAACACCATCCCTCAAATTTCAGAATCCTTTCGTCTACGGGAATTGATGGAAAGAACAATATCCTTAAAGGGGCCACATCATCAGTAAGGACCGACGGGAAGAAAACCACCTTCGAAGAGCCATATCGTCAATAAGAATCGACAATCAGGAAGACCGAACATTCTTCAAAGAGCTTCGACGTCAATAAGGATTGACGGTCAGAAAATCCCTCTTGAAATGTCATCTCATCCAATAAACAGAAAGAAAACCAATATCCGAAAGATCGCTTTGAAACCCCTCAACATCTAAAGATAGCCGGAGAAGGCTCGCTGGGGAAACACACCATCCGTATGCTCTGACAATAAGAAACCCGCTGAAAAATCACCTGAAACTTCACATCGTCTACTGATAGACGGAAAGAAAGCCACTTGCTAGAGAAACCCCATCTTGAAACCCCACTGAAAAAATCACCCGAAACTTCACCTCGTCTACTGATAGATGGGAAGAAAGCCATATGCTAGAGAAACCCCATCTTGAAACCCCACTGAAAAAATCACCCGAAACTTCACCTCGTCTACTGATAGACAGGAAGAAAGCCATATTTGAACTCAAGACGTCTACTGATAGACGGAGAAATCCACTTATTGGAGGAACACATCGTCAATATGAATTGACGGGAAGAAAAGTCTGTCGATACCAGATGACTGATTGGTCAAAGCATAACTGTTGTATGATCTGAAATACGAATAAACTGTTGAACTGTCTGAACACTGCTGCTGGATGAATGCCCCTGAACTGATCACAGAGTAATTCACGCGCCATATGAGGCTGATAGAAAACCTGGTTTATGCTTCGCGTGCATATGCATATGTTTGAATCTTCCTATGGCGTAATGCTCCATTCAGGATGGAAATGCTACGCATTTTGAAAATGAAATGCAAGTATGATGCAAATATGATGATGCATGCAATATGCTAATGCAGGCTCGGGCTGCTGGAGAAAGTCGGGTACAGAAAACCAATTCAGCAAAATAAATGCTGAAGACGAAGCCAACTCCGCTGGGGATAAACCAGATATCACAGAATTATTCCAGCAAAATAAATGCTGGAAGAGTGAAATCAACTCTGCTGGGTGTTGCACCCTAAAATTTGACCAACCGGGTTCCGTATCTGGCTCGATGTTTCGACGCATTTCGCATTCGCATTCACATACTGCATATAGTGCATTTTCTCAATCATGGTGATTTTATCGGGATTACAGCCCCGCTGTCGCATTTCGGGTATTTCAGACCGGTACGGATAATCAGAGGTTATTTTGGGAAGTCGCGCGCTTCCCGGGTGTTTTCAGCTTACGCAGTGATTTTTGAGATTTTTGGTGTTCGGGTTACTGTTTGCTTCGATCTGGTCTCGCGCTCTCTTTTATATTGGTTATTTGCCTTTGTCTGCATTTTTTTTAGGATTTAATAGCTTCTTGTAGATTTTAAATAGGCTTTATAAATTTTTTAGAATTTAAATAGATTTTTTAATCATTTTTAGAATAATATAGAATATTGATGGATTTTTTTTATATAGTCTTAAATCTCTTTTAGAATATAATAGGCTTTTTAGAATAAATAAATAGATTTTCTTTATAGAATTAAATAGATTTTTCTTTTATTAATAATAAATTTTCTTTTATAGGATATAATAGTTTAGATATGGTTTTATTAGATTTAATTAGAGGTTATATTAGATTAGTTAAATAGTTAAGAATTTAATTAAGCCTTAATCATTGTTAATCCATTCCCATTTCAGTACATCTCGTTTTAATTAGCCATTTAATCTTTCTGTTAAGGTCCATTAGTATAATCCATCATTAATCCGCTTCAATCATATTTTAATTAGCCATTAGTCCGTATTAATTAGTCATTATCCATTTAATCCACGTTAATTCAGTTCACTTAATTGTCCATTAGTACACTAATCTGTTTCAGCATTTGGTAGTCCAATTAGTCCTTTTTTCAGTCCTTTATGTCTTTTTTCGTTGGGCCAGAAAGATTGGAGGCCCAGTCTTCTTTATCCAGCGCCAGGTGCCACCTGTCTATAAAACTAGCATGCCACGCGTATCACCAGGGAGGACCCACCACACATTTTCACAATTCATCAGATCACGCCACCTCACACTTCCCTTCTCCCTCTCTCTGCCACGCCACTCACACGTGGCACACATGCACCAGCCTTCTCCACTAACCTCGCCACTTGTCCAGCCCTGAGTCCCACCGGTTGCATGGCCGACGGCCATGCAACCACCGCGCCTGAAACCCTAACCACCTCGCCGGTCACCTCCCAACTTCTTCCGGCCGCCGTAACAGTCATCGGAAAATCCAAGTTCGCCGGAAAACCCTTTCTTGCCCAGAAATCACCAGAATCTTCATCTCTCACCTCAAAACATTCATCTTCTCCGATCGTATCTCCACCCTGACCATCACCAGAAAACTGCATCAACATCACAAAAATTCAACGAATCTTCAATGCCAGATCTTCATCAAACACGTTAAGCAATTCGTCACGGATCAACATCAACGAGTCTTCATGCACTTTTTCAGATTTGTTCATCCATCCTCATAACCGTTTTTCCAATCTTCATCGCCTTTGTTTGTTCATCAAGATCCATGAAGAATCATCAACAGAAAGAACTCATGATTTCGTCCGAACCTTCAAAGAATCTCCCAGGATCTTCATCAAGATCCATTAGTGTTCATCGCTGCATTCCCCAGAAAATCGTACAAAGCTTCATCAGTCTTCATGTGTTCATCACTCCTTCAAGAACATTCATACTATTTCCAGATTTCTCCATATTACCTTCAAGAGCCTCGTGTTCTTCGTAAGCATTCAAAGATCTTCCACTATCAACAACCTCCAGATTCTTCATCGGAAATCATCAACAATCATCCGCGATTCTTCAATATTCATGATTCTCCGTAGATCTTCATCTGAGATCAAAGACGTTCATCATCTATTCCTGCACTTCTTCAGAAGCTTCCATGGTCCTTCAGTACTCATCACGTTTCCATCAAGAACCTTCAATCTCCTCACACATCTCAACAAGAAGCGGAGGGATCTTCTCAAATCTTCAGGTCTGGATACGGTCTGTTAGTCTTCGTTCGTTGGTAATTTGATTTGATTGGAGAAAGGATACACGAAGGGATGTGGAAGGAGGGGGAGCGGTGAGGTCGAGGAGAACGGCGGCGGAAGAGGACTGAGAGAGCATAGAGAAGAGCTAGGGTTTTCAGATGTTGAAAGTGGTAGAAGGGAGAAAGGAGTCCAGGTTGGGATTGGGCTTCTTGGGCCCAAAGTTTTTCGCAACATGCCCCTCTCAATTTCCTATTCCCCCCCCCCCCTCTGTGTGTTTTTTTTAGATGGACTCTGGGCCTGGGCCCAACGAGTTTTTCCTGGCTTACCCTCCATTTCACTTTCTGCACCCACCTCCCTCATTGTCTTGTTTGGCTGAAGTATGGTTGGGCTGGGCCTTTTTTGGCTGTGTTTATTTTCTGCTTGTACTCCCTCTGTAATAGTGTACCCCCCTCCCCTTTTATTTTCTTTTATATTTACTTGCTTAGTTTTTTTTTAGGAAAAAAGAAATATTGGAAAAGAAAATATTGAAGGAAAAAAAATAGTGAAAAGAAATATAAAAAAAAAAGAAAGAGAAAAAGAGAAAAGAATATGAAAAGAAAAAAATATTAAAAAGGAAAAATAAAGAAAATGAAAAAATATTAGTTTGTCGAGTTAATATTTTTCTTTTAGGATATTTTCTTCATAGGAGTATATTTTACACTTTTAGGGATAGTTTTAGAAGTCCACTTGTTAGGGGACTTTTCCATTTGATTTTTTCATGATAGGATAGGATAGTATTTCCTAGGAGTTTATTTTCAGTATTCAATCATTGTAACCATTTTTCAGAATGTTAATAAAACGATATTTGAGCTGTGGTCCCGAAAGTAGCCGAACTACAGCTGCTCTGATTTCTCGTACCAGACGAGAATATGTAGGCATAGGATGCGATATCCTAGCGAGCACACTAACAACTAACCCTTTGTTCTCTCGCTGCTGTGCGATCGAGACTTTCCCGCTGACGACTGATGTTATCCCTTTCTCTTGCCCGAGTGCATTTGAGACCAGACCGTAGCCGTAGTTTCTAGGTTCCCGTACCTTTAAAACCAGATTAATTTCTCACTCCTGTGTGAGAACACCCAGTTTAGCCGTAGTTATCCTGAACTACGTAAGCTCTGATCTTCCATGCAGTGTGGAAGTACGTAGGCACAAGACGCGAAGTCTTGGCGAGCCAATTTCCCCGTAGTCCCGAACTACGTTGACTCTGACTTTCTCTCTTGAGAATACGTAGGCATAGAGTGCGACGCTCTATCGAGTCAATTCCCTTCCGTTTAGATTTAGCAGCCGTAGATAAATTGTTTTTGCATCCTTTAGACAACCCAAGCAAGCGTGGATCCCGTCGAGTACGACAGACATGAGGGGTGCTAATACCTTCCCCTTGCGTAACCGACTCCCGAACCCAAGTTTTGGTTGCGATGACCATACCTTTTCCCGTTTTTTGCGAGGTTTACTTCGAGCGTTTCCTTTCCCTCCGTTGGGATAAATAACGCACGGTGGCGACTCTTCTGTCAGCCGGCGCCGATTTTCACAGTAGCGACAGCTGACGACTCTGCTGGGGACTCCAACGGTTCCCAGTCGATGAGGACTGCGATAGTACCTCACGCATGTGGGATCCAACGTCCCCCAGAGAGAGTCAATCCTAGCGCTTGTTTGCTTGTCTATTGGGGCTTATTTATTGATATTATCTGTTGCTGTTGTGCTATTGGGGTGTGACGGGTGCTCTATGATTGAGTGAGAAGCCGTACCTGGGCTTGAGTGCACCTTAGACTTAGAGTAGAGATTAGTGGGCGCCTACCGGCTTTGCTTGTATTAGTGTCCCGCGAAATCTACACTCAGACGAGGTTCTTCGGGTTGGCCTCTTGTCCCACCCTTTGGGTGGCTCGGGTTGCTGGTTAGTTGGATTGTCGACTCTGGGAACCGATCATTTGGAAGTTAGCTAAGTGAGGCCTCTTCAAGACTCGATGATGCCACTCCTTCTGGGAATCGTATCGTCAGTTTTGAAAGTCTGTGACGCTAACGACCGCATAGGATGTCGTACCTTGACAGATTTAGGTCCATACCTGTGAGTGGTGGGGTTTTTTGCAGGAACCTTGACTTCCAACCTACCCGTTATTGTGGTCTTCTCTTCAGAGCGAACGTACTCCGTCAGCAGCGCAGCAATATTTAGATTTGTGTGGGGGCTGTGGTCCCGTTGTTTGCTGCATCTTGCATATCATGTGCATAACCGTGTTGCATCATATTGCATATCATCCTCTAGTTAGCCAGAGTTCTGATCCAGCCTTTGTTTCTTGAAGGTGATTACCCGGAGTTTGGATTGAGCAACCGTTGATTGTCAGAAGACGACCTAGGGGTTGAGTAGATTTGAGCAGAGTCGAGCATTGAAGTCAGCTGAAGACTATTGGTAGCTATGTCTGAAGGCAATTTCCAGTCTCCTAACACCTTGACGGGGTTCACTATGACGTCCAACCCTCTGTATGATTCTATGGAAGACTTCCCGCAAGCGAACAACGTTACTGCAGACCAAGTTGTACAGCCTTCTGTTGAGAACCGAGATCGACATGAGCAGTTTGTTGCCCAAAATGAACGTCCTCCTCCTGTTAACAATCAAGGTGTTGTTTTCCCTGTGATGAATTACCGAAGAGATATTCCAATAGCCAGGACCGTAGATCCAAGAGCTCTTGAGACGGAGAGGAAACTCTGAGCGTTGGAAGAAGGAATGAAAGCTTTGAAAGTGAAAGATGTTGTTACCCTGAATGCTGCAGACATGTGTTTGGTTCCTGACCTGGTGTTGCCTTATAAGTTCAAAGTGCCGAAATTTGAGAAGTACACGGGAGATAGCTGTCCGAAGCAACATTTGATGATGTTCTGTCGAAGAATGACTTCGTTTGTGCGAGATGACAAATTGATGATCCATTGCTTTCAAGATAGTCTGACTGGGGCATCTTTGAGGTGGTATATGCAGTTAGAGAGAAATCAGATTCGATCATGGATGGATTTAGCCAGAGCTTTTCTGAAGCAGTACGATTATAACCTAGACATAGCTCCTCATCGCATGCAGTTGCAAGAATTGTCTCAAGAGAACAATGAACCTATCAGGAAGTATGCTCAGAGATGGAGAGAATTTGCTGCTAGAGTGCATCCACCGCTTTTGGACCGAGAGTTAACTAGCATGTTTGTAGATTCCCTACAAGATCCGTACTTCGAAAGATTGCTTGGACTTCCCTTAAGTTTCTCTGACGTGGTAACATTAGGAGAACGCCTTGAGTATGCCATAAGAATTGGGAAAATTCAGATTACTTCAAATGATCAAGCTGGTGAAACTGAATATCCTTGTGACTATCAGAGTGAAGAAGGAGTTGTGATCAATGCAGTCATGCCAAAGGTTGAATATCCTCGAAGCGAATCAGTGAATTTTGTTGGTTCTTCATCTTATCAGAGATCAGTACCTCCTGTGGCTTGTTATACTGAACAGACAGCCGTGCCTAGGGCACCATATCAAGAATCTTATGTCGCTTCCCTTGCAAATCAGTGAACTCGTGGTCGAGGTTATCAGAATCAGCGTCAGAATCAGAATCGACCTCGCAACAACTTGGAACGAAGGAAAGCTCCTTTTCACCCAGTGCCTATGTTGTATAGCCAACTGCTACCATCTTTGATCCTGAGTTCTTTGGTGGAACCTAAAGCTCTTAAGCCTGTGCCAGAACCTTACCCTCCTGGGTACAATCCCCACGTCCGGTGTGGTTATCATGGTGGCTCTCCAGGGCATTCGACAGAAGATTCTAAAGCATTTCAGGCGAAAGTACAACAGTTGATCGACCAGGATTGCATTTCCTTTCGAGAAGGATTTCTGTTTGTTCATAGTAACCGCTCAGCTGTCTAAGCTCGTAGATTCGAAAAGCATTCCCCAGCAAAAGCCAGTGATTCAGATAAGCGGGCGCCCTCAGCATTGGCAGTCCTCAGACTTTTATATCATTTGCATTTGTAGTTTTCTTTTCTGTTAGTTACTACTTGCTGTAAACATTGTATGTTTCGAATGGTGATATTAATAAAGTGACTATGCATTTTTCTGAATTAATCATGTCGCTGTCGCTCATTTATTGCATTGCACTGACACTTGCATTTTATTCACTCCACTTTATCACTGTGATTAGCAAAGATTGGAGGGAGGATGACGAAATAAACTCATAACCGATGATCGTATGCTTTCAGATAAGACCTTACCGATGACGTACAAGGCATTGTTTCAAATCCCCTAAACACTGGAGATATAAGGAGTTAGTCCCTTGTTAACCACTTCGAGCCAAGAAGTAGAAGTTTTTTCGGACTTTCAAACCCTCACATCTTAACCCGGGGCAGGGTAGTTGTCAGTTAGCTTGACCGAGCATTCAAGTCTTACAGAGGAGTGTTGTCTTTCAAGGACCAATCAGTTTATACCTTTCAAGTGGTTAAATCTCATCAATCAGGAGTGAGACGGTTACAATCTTTTCGGAGCAATCCAGGCAACCAGTGTCACACGACTTTGTTCCAAAAGAAAGAAGAAAGAAAGCCCGCTAAGTAAAAAGAAAGAAAAAGCTAGAAAGCTAATACTTAGGCAAAAATCAGGGGCATCCCGCTGGACTTCAAAAGAAAACGAAAAAATCGAAAAGAACTCGAAAGGAGTCAGTCCAGGCAAAAATTAGGGAATCGAAAGAACGAAAAAGAAGGGATAGAAAATTTTTTTCCCCAGCGAATCACAAAGTCGTGTACACAAACACCGAGAACGAAAAAGGAGTAACTATCACTCCGGAAAAGCCTTGTGAGTTCCTTAAGTTATGGTTCTTACCATTCAACATACCTCTCGAAAAGGCGAGCGCTTGTGCCAGGTTAACTGAACCTTAGGATCGGAGATCATCACGTAGAAGGGGTAGGTACAAATCAAAATTTGAGCCAAATATCCTTTGTTTCACGAACCGTGAACCCGACCACGATACAACCCTTAAAAGACCTAATTGAGGTAGGGTTATTCTGAAAGCGCATTACGATAAGGATGAGTAACCTGACTCCTTCGCGACTTGCTAGTCACATCCTTGTTGTGTTTTTCACTGACCACGTAAGCACTACGTTTGAACTCTGGTTCATTCGTTACTCAATCATAGCATGCAAATGAGTGACAGCACAAATTTTTTCAAAATCTGCATAAGCATTGCATTAAAATTACCATTCGTGAATAGACAATTTTACTTGCAGGTCAGTAGTTGACACGAAGGAAATTCCAACAGGGAATAAGCAGGACTGAGTAATTCAGCAGTCTGAACCAGAATGGTGTATGTTGTGAAGCCCTATGAATCCGGGGCATTGACTTCCAGTGAGTTGGGAATCAGTTAGTCTGAGGACAAGTCCCGAAGCTGCAGTTGATCAGGGGCAGTATGCTTGAGAAGCAGTTGATCAGAAGTGAATCTTCTCGAGACCCAATCAGGGGCAACCATCTAGAATGTTGTGGTTTGAAAGAAAATACTTCAGGTGGATAATCAGATCAGGTTAAGTCGCTTACACGCTCATTCAGGGGGCAAAGTCACTTCAGAGATAGTGAAGACCAACTGGGTTGGCAATTGTTTGATCGAGGTTGAATCCTTTGGTGGTACAGATACCGGGGAAAATATTCTCGAAGTCTTCTCATAGCAAGCTGTTCAGAGCAGGTATTCCCGAAGTTGGATTGGGGCAAATTGAATTGTACTGGGGCAAGTTGTTCAAGCAAGCCTGTTTATCCCCAGCAAGAGTTGAGTATCGGGGAATCGTGTCAATACTGTTGCACCCCAAAATTTGACCAACAATTATTTATTCATTGAGTGTTTGAAAGTGGATACCTTCATCAGAAAGTTCAAGAGATCCTCAGAGGAAGTGGATTGAAACCAGGGTTGTGTGCTTCATAGCTTGAGAGTTGTGGGTGCCCCTCAGATGATTCTGAGACTTTGAGAATGAACTTGATGTTTTGGGAAAGCCTATGAGATGTCCTGATAGCCTTCATGAAGCCCAGATAGGTCATTATGCAAGAGCTCAGAAGATTCAACCATGAATGGTAGAATTAGGGTTTTGACTGGGTCAACCCTAGGTCAACTGAAGATTTGGAGAAGGTTGAGACCTAATACAAGGGCCATGAGATCATGGAATGGTGCATATAGATGTTATAAAGATGATTCCTAGGCCAACTCATCATGATTGAAGAGTTTGAGAAGTTTTGAGTTAGGGTCTCCAAGGGTTGTCAGTGAAAAACCCTAGTTTGATCCCTATCTTCCAGGCAGTTTTAGCTCTAGAAGTGATTGATATCTCATCTTCCCCACAACATGAATGTTGTAGAGCTTGTTCTTAGCTTTAATTTGAGTGGTGGAAGTCCTTGATAGGAGTTGCAGAGCTCAAGTTATGGTTTTGACAAATTACAGGTCAGCAGGGGTATGTGAATCTGGGTCCTTGAAAGTCACCCAATTTGCAGACAACTTTTGCCCTAGTAGGATGATTCCTATGACTTCTTGGCCAACATTAATGTTGAAGAGCATCTTCTTAGCTTTAATTTGAGTGGTGGAAGTCATTGATAGGATTTGGGGAACTCAACTTATGGTTTGAACAAGACAGGGGTATTTTGGTCATTTGTCAGTTATAGGTCATTTTAGCCAATGCCTAAAACTCCTATTTCCAAGCCTCAAATGGAAAAACTCAAAACATGAAAGTTGTTCAAAATGGGATTTTAAGTCTAGAAAGAAGTTCATGAATTGTTGGAAAAGCTCATAGCATGGATTTGCATGATTGGTCAAAAATGAACTAAAAATGGCATATAAGTTTGAAAAGTTGAATTTGAAAATTGGTTTGGAAGATCCACAAATCCAAAATAGGCCATCCAATATATCATTTTGATTGGAAACATCATTTTGAGAACATTGGTTTAAATAGAATTTTGAATTGAGGCTCCAAAATGGGACTTACTTTGGAAATTCATTACTTGCATATTAAGGTACCATAGTAGAATGTAAGGGAAGTGCAAGGAATCAGCATGTGAGCTCATATTCTCTTCAATAACTCATGGAATGAGAATTTCAGAAGTGTTTAAGGAGGGATTAAAGGAGATATCATGAGATAGTAAAATGCCATAACATGAGATATACTTGAAGTTTCTAGAAGTCTCCAAGATCATTCCAAAAGCTTCTAGACCATTCCATCCATTCTCTATATATTGAGGTGAGTCCACTATGGCAAGGGGTTGGTGACTCTAGAGTGAAAAAGTGGAGAATTTCTTGGTAGCTTCAAGTGCAAGTAAGAAGGCAATTGCTCATACAGCTGCAAATCAACTCATTCTTCTTCTCCATTCATGATCCTGTGAGCTTGGTGAGTGTATGCAAGAAGGTTCAGGGGCTCATCCATGGAGATTTGATGGTGTATCATTGAAGTTGCAAGAATCTATATCAGATCTAGACCTCATAATACAAGCTTTCTCCCTCAAGTTTTTTGCATACAGAAAGATCTACTTATCACAAGGATCAGTTGTGAAGCATTGCAAGCCTTGAAGTGCAAGAATTCATAGCTGTTTCACCAAGAACTCAAGGTATGAAGTTTCACTCGAGCACTCTTATTTATGCCATGTTAGTGTATGTTTTTAGTTTAGAAATGCTAGGTTAGGATAATAGATCAAGTGCACAATCTGTTGTAACCATTAGTGAATGTTAGGGTTAGGGCAGTGAAAATGTCTTGGTATAGAACTCTTGATTTAGGGCGCCATAATCCTGGTTCTTGTGTTTAGATTGCTCAACATGGCGCATAGATTACAATAGGGTAAGTTTTAGCAAGTTTCCTTGGTATTCATCTCAGGTGCGATTCATGGTGCCCAGAACTTCTGGTTATCGGTTTTTGTTGTAGAGGGAGTTTCAAGAGGAACTGAGCCCATGATCTTGTAGAGGGCATTGAGAGGGTTGATTTTGCTCTTTGGATCGTGGTGATTGGTTGAGGGACGAGTGAGAACGAGGAGGTAGAACACGCGTGCATGGGAAGCTGGAACCTGCAAACCCTAGATAATTTGGGGACGATGGCTATCCATCGTTGGATCCAGGTCAATTGTTGACTCGTTCGCTGCATCTAACGGCTCAAATTCAATCTGAAACGGAGGGAAAAATTCAAATCAACACGACGTCGTTTTGTTTAATGAGCGCGTCTGGGCCTAAGTGGAAATCGCTATTCGCACCACCCCTCTTTTCAGCCCATCAAATAATTAACTGAGGCGTGTTACTTTATGAACCCCCCTCCCCTCATTTTAATTCTTTTGAATTTTAATTTCTTTAATACTTTCTTGTTCTTTAAAAATTCATATAAAATTGATAAATAGCTCTTGTTTGTTCATTCTTTTTGCTATGTTTAGATAATAATGTGTAGAAAAATATAAAAATAAAAATGGAATTTTATTTTTAATGTAGAATTTTTGGTGATATTTTCTTTAATATAGTGTATTTTCTTTCTTTTAGTTGATACCTTATTTTGCAAGAATTGTTTTAGGACTTTCCCTTAGGTTTTTTAATCCATTCTTTTTTGTGTAATTAGATGATGAATCATAGTTCCCCATAGGATTTATTCTTGATTTTTAGATTAAATTTTGATTAGTTTAATTAGGGTAGCATTAGGGTATCCTAATTAGGGTTTAGGTTGTGCATGGGTAAAGAATTCATTTTCTTTAAGTAGTTTTGTCTTGATTTTTGGGTAGAGGCCCATGTGGATGTTATGGGTAGATGTTGTAGACCCTTGTGAATAATTTTTAGATTTTTCCCCATTGGTTTAGTATTTTTAGGTATTTTCTGAAGTTGCCTATTGATTTTGTCTGTGCTGTGGTTATTTGTTCATCTCTGGGGTTTGTTTTGAGGAATTTGTTGGGGGGCATGTGTTGTCTTGAAGATCTTGTTGGAGAGCATCATGAAGAGAAGATTGTAGATCAAGACTCAGAGACCCAGAGCTTGGATTTTTTCCCTGTCTGTGAGGTTTGAGATCCTGAAGTTTGAAGGAAGTTCATGGTACTTTCCTGAGGAAGGCACTATGAATGACTTTCATCCTTTCTTCTCACCTCTTTCTTAAGTATCCAATGATGCTGGAGCCAACTTGTGAGTTTAATTTCTCCTGAGGAGGAATGTAAACTGATCACTTGTTGTTGAGCCACATGGGATGCAATTCCTAAGTGGAAGCCTCCTAGTACTTTCCTGAGGAAGGTCCTATGGGTCTATTCACTTAGTTCCATTAGTTTATCTAGGATTTCTTAAGTATCTAATGATGTTGGAGCCAACTTGTGAGTTTAATTTCTCCTGAGGAGGAATGTAAACTGATCACATGTTGTTGAGCCACATGGGATACAACTCCTAAGTGGAAGCCCCCTAGTACTTTCCTGAGGAAGGTCCTATGAGTCTATTCACTTAGTTCCACTAGTTCAGATAGGATTTCCTAAATATCCAGTGATGTTGGAGCCTGCTTGTGAGTTTAATTTCTCCTGAGGAGGAATGTAAACTGATCACAGTGGTTGAGCCACATAGGGTATGACTCCTGAGTATACACCTCCTAGTGCTTTCCTGAGGAAGACACTATGAGTCTGCTTACTTAGCTCCCTTTCTTTGGTAAGCTTGTTCTGAAGCTTGAAGACTGGGATTGTTTTCTTTTGGTTAGGTTTTGCTTTAGGGCTTTGCTTAGATTTGATTAGATTCTGTGTTAGGGTTAGGATTAGAGAGTAGATGATTCTTTCTTTCTCAAGTGTGTTATGTTTTCCTGATGGCATTTCCTTTCTTTTATCTGTATATTGCTTGACAGCATGTTATTTATCTTCAGTATGATTACTGTTATTTCATGACTGGCTTGAGGTTGAGATGAGCTTGTGGAGGCTGAAGCCCCACACACATTTCCTCCCTCACTTGCATTGGATGCATTTTACTGTTAAAGCTGATGCTTTGTCTGTTTGGTGTATCATTGACATGATCCCTTAGGACTCTCATTTCCTTTGATAAGGATTTGATGATAGACTTTTAGGTTGAAACCTATGCATGACAACATCTAGGAGTTCCCTGTTCAAACCTCAACCATAGGATGAATCCATGGCATGACAACAGTAGGACTTGATAGTCTCCATCCTAGTTGGGCCTGTTCTCTTCTCATCTCGAAGCAGTTTAAAATACAGTAATCATGAATGATTTCTTTCGTACGTTACGAGCCTTAAGCTATCTGAGAAAGGACGCGTTCCCCCTCAGGTCATAGTCTCTAGTGCGGTTGAGATCGCAAACATAATAAAAAACACTTCTTTCAGGAGATAACCCGTAGTTTCCCGAACTACGTTTGCTCTGATCTTTCATACCAGATGAAAGTACGTAGGCATAGGATGCGATATCCTAGCGAGCAACCTTTCCCCCATCTTTCACCTGTAGTTAGGCGAACTACGTTGACTCTGATTTCTCATTCTCTGATGGGAATACGTAGGCATAAAGCGCGACGCTTTGCCGAGTCATTTTTCTTTTCTTTTTTCAGCCAGCCTTGATAGGTAGATAGATTATAACCAACCCGTCCAAGTAAACAAACAAGCGAGGATCCCGTCGAGTACGACGGACGTGAGGGGTGCTAATACCTTCCCCTTGCGTAACCGACTCCCGAACCCAGACAATGGTTGCGATGACCTTGTCTTACCCTTTTTCGTCAGGTTTTTCCGATCGTTTCCTTTCCCGCTCTGAGGGATAAATAACGAAAGGTGGCGACTCTTCTGTCATGCCGGCACCTTATTTTCGCGCAAGCGACAAATACCCTTATCAAAAACCTGAGAAAGAGCCGTGTTGTCGGTGGATCGTTATCCTACAGTTTAAATCTGTTACCTGTCAGAACTTCGTAACCAAGTCGTTTCCCTAGCCCAGGTCTCGCCTGGAAAACCGGTAACCAGTTCTCGTCTGGCCCATGCTTCCGTAAATACCAGTTCTCGCCTGGTACCTGTCTTCGTTTAACCAGTTATCGTATCGTCGATCTTTTTCCGTAAACATCAGTTCTCGCCTGATGCATGTCAATTTCCAACCAGTTCTCATCTGGTCACCGTTTCTGTAACCTATTGTTGTATCAGTTCTCGTCTGGTACATGTTAGCGTTTAGCCAGTTATCGCCTGGTTGTCTTTTCTTAGCCTATATCCAGTCAGCCCCGTCTGACGTCCAAAACTTAAAAACCAATTTTCGTTCAAGTTTCCTAATCTATTTTGCTATCAGTTCTCGCCTGGTAGTCTACCTTTGAATGCTAGTTCTCGTCTAGTATTTTCCATCCTGTTAATAACCCACTTTTTGTCTAGAAAAACCAAAAAAAATGTGTAAATACCCGATACAATAATTTGTCACGTTCCCCGATACGAAGCTTAATGGATGCCAGTTCCCCGATTAATGTCGAATATCGTATGGACGTTGTTAAGTCAGAATTACTCCTCTTCAGCAGTTGAAAGTTGTGTATTGTTCCCGGAGGAATTGAGACTGTATTTTATCCCGCATCAGAGTAGGATCAGGAGTATCCTCAGCAGATTAAGATTGATATCCTTGATAGTAGGGGCATTTCCAGCAACGTGCTGCACGCAATCAACCCCAGTTCGGGTCAATCCCCACAGAGCACAATCAGTTGCCAATGGTTTGAAGAGAGCATCCCCGAGCAGAGTTGTTTTTTCTTTCTCCCCAAGCAGGGTTGCTTTTTCATTTCTCCAGCAGGATGGTTATCCCCAGCAGATTTGGTTTCCCTTTTCCAGCATTTATTTTGCTGAGATGATTCTACGATATCAGGTTACCTTCAGTGGAGTTGACGTTGCCTTCGGCATTTATTTTGCCAAGCGGTTTGCAGACCTGGTGTTCTCTGGCAGCTAGAGCTTACATTAGCATTTGCATATATCGTTAGATTTGCATCTATCAAAACGCATAGCATATTCATGTCGTACGGGGCATTGCATTTACAAATACATAACATATTCATGCCGTACGGGGCATTGCATTTACAAATATATAACATGTTCATGTCGTACGGGGCATTGCATTTACAAATACATAGCATATTCATGCCGTATAAGGTATTGCAGTTGCAAACGCATAACATTTACATGTCATATAGGGCATTGCATCATTTCAGACATCCGCATGTCGAAACATAGACCAGGGTGGTTACCTATTGGCTTTCAAATTTGTTCACTTGCCGAGTTGTTGGTTAAGCTTCTCTACTCCCCCCAGCGGAGTGATTTCTTCACATCTGGTTGTTACGTCAGCATTGAAAAAAAAAAAAGATTGACACATATCGAACTTCTGAAGCTGTCGCCTTCGTCGAAATAGGTGCCAGGCAGTTCAATTCAGAATTCCCCAGGAGAGTTTCCTCAGGTTCGCCGTGAACCATGAGTCGAAAGAAAAGATCCCATAGCAGATGGGAAGGTGTTTGCTTTTCTGAAGCATTATTCCGAAGAATCAGTATCTGTGGCGTCACACAAGTGATTGATGTTGAAAAAACAGCAGAAAGTTTATCAGATAATTGACCAGTTGTTGTCGTGACAACCAGACTTTAGTTTATTGGACGCTATTTCTCAAGCAGCTTTGCAGTTTATTTTGCGGTTGGCAAATTTCAGGGTTCCATTTGTATTCAACCATCTTCTACCTTTGAATGATCAAAGGCTGGGCGCTCTTCAACCATTCAGGTCCAAGCTGCTTGAATAGGGGCAGCTGTTGCACCCTAAAATTTGACCAACCGGGTTCCGTATCTGGCTCGATATTTCGACGCATTTCGCATTCGCATTCACATACTGCATATAGTGCATTTTCTCAATCATGGTGATTTTATCGGGATTACAGCCCCGCTGTCGCATTTCGGGTATTTTAGACCGGTACGGATAATCGGAGGTTATTTTGGGAAGTCGCGCGCTTCCCGGGTGTTTTCAGCTTACGCAGTGATTTTTGAGATTTTTGGTGTTCGGGTTACTGTTTGCTTCGATCTGGTCTCGCGCTCTCTTTTATATTGGTTATTTGCCTTTGTCTGCATTTTTTTTAGGATTTAATAGCTTCTTGTAGATTTTAAATAGGCTTTATAAATTTTTTTAGAATTTAAATAGATTTTTTAATCATTTTTAGAATAATATAGAATATTGATGGATTTTTTTTATATAGTCTTAAATCTCTTTTAAAATATAATAGGCTTTTTAGAATAAATAAATAGATTTTCTTTATAGAATTAAATAGATTTTTCTTTTATTAATAATAAATTTTCTTTTATAGGATATAATAGTTTAGATATGGTTTTATTAGATTTAATTAGAGGTTATATTAGATTAGTTGAATAGTTTAGAATTTAATTAAGCCTTAATCAGTGTTAATCCATTCCCATTTCAGTACATCTCGTTTTAATTAGCCATTTAATCTTTCTGTTAAGGTCCATTAGTATAATCCATCATTAATCCGCTTCAATCATATTTTAATTAGCCATTAGTCCATATTAATTAGTCATTATCCATTTAATCCACGTTAATTCAGTTCACTTAATTGTCCATTAGTACACTAATCTGTTTCAGCATTTGGTAGTACAATTAGTCCTTTTTTCAGTCCTTTATGTCTTTTTTCGTTGGGCCAGAAAGATTGGAGGCCCAGTCTTCTTTATCCAGCGCCAGGTGCCACCTGTCTATAAAACTAGCATGCCACGCGTATCACCAGGGAGGACCCACCACACATTTTCACAATTCATCAGATCACGCCACCTCACACTTCCCTTCTCCCTCTCTCTGCCACGCCACTCACACGTGGCACACATGCACCAACCTTCTCCACTAACCTCGCCACTTGTCCAGCCCTGAGTCCCACCGGTTGCATGGCCGGCGGCCATGCAACCACCGCGCCTGAAACCCTAACCACCTCGCCGGTCACCTCCCAACTTCTTCCGGCCGCCGTAACAGTCATCGGAAAATCCAAGTTCGCCGGAAAACCCTTTCTTGCCCAGAAATCACCAGAATCTTCATCTCTCACCTCAAAACATTCATCTTCTCCGATCGTATCTCCACCCTGACCATCACCAGAAAACTGCATCAACATCACAAAAATTCAACGAATCTTCAACGCCAGATCTTCATCAAACACGTTAAGCAATTCGTCACAGATCAACATCAACGAGTCTTCATGCACTTTTTCAGATTTGTTCATCCATCCTCATAACCGTTTTTCCAATCTTCATCGCCTCCGTTTGTTCATCAAGATCCATGAAGAATCATCAACAGAAAGAACTCATGATTTCGTTCGAACCTTCAAAGAATCTCCCAGGATCTTCATCAAGATCCATTAGTGTTCATCGCTGCATTCCCCAGAAAATCGTACAAAGCTTCATCAGTCTTCATGTGTTCATCACTCCTTCAAGAACATTCATACTATTTCCAGATTTCTCCATATTACCTTCAAGAGCCTCGTGTTCTTCGTAAGCGTTCAAAGATCTTCCACTATCAACAACCTCCAGATTCTTCATCGGAAATCATCAACAATCATCCGCGATTCTTCAATATTCATGATTCTCCGTAGATCTTCATCTGAGATCAAAGACGTTCATCATCTATTCCTGCACTTCTTCAGAAGCTTCCATGGTCCTTCAGTACTCATCACGTTTCCATCAAGAACCTTCAATCTCCTCACACATCTCAACAATAAGCGGAGGGATCTTCTCAAATCTTCAGGTCTGGATACGGTCTGTTAGTCTTCGTTCGTTGGTAATTTGATTTGATCGGAGAAAGGATACACGAAGGGATGTGGAAGGAGGGGGAGCGGTGAGGTCGAGGAGAACGGCGGCGGAAGAGGACTGAGAGAGCATAGAGAAGAGCTAGGGTTTTCAGATGTTGAAAGTGGTAGAAGGGAGAAAGGAGTCCAGGTTGGGATTGGGCTTCTTGGGCCCAAAGTTTTTCGCAACATGCCCCTCTCAATTTCCTATTCCCCCCCCCCCCCTCTGTGTGTTTTTTTTTAGATGGACTCTGGGCCTGGGCCCAACGAGTTTTTCCTGGCTTACCCTCCGTTTCACTTTCTGCACCCACCTCCCTCATTGTCTTGTTTGGCTGAAGTATGGTTGGGCTGGGCCTTTTTTGGCTGTGTTTATTTTCTGCTTGTACTCCCTCTGTAATAGTGTACCCCCTCCCCTTTTATTTTATTTTATATTTACTTGCTTAGTTTTTTTTTAGGAAAAAAGAAATATTGGAAAAGAAAATATTGAAGGAAAAAAATAGTGAAAAGAAATATAAAAAAAAAAGAAAGAGAAAAAGAGAAAAGAATATGAAAAGAAAAGAATATTAAAAAGGAAAAATAAAGAAAATGAAAAAATATTAGTTTGTCGAGTTAATATTTTTCTTTTAGGATATTTTCTTCATAGGAGTATATTTTACACTTTTAGGGATAGTTTTAGAAGTCCACTTGTTAGGGGACTTTTCCATTTGATTTTTTCATGATAGGATAGGATAGTATTTCCTAGGAGTTTATTTTCAGTATTCAATCATTGTAACCATTTTTCAGAATGTTAATAAAACGAGATTTGAGTTGTGGTCCCGAAAGTAGCCGAACTACAGCTGCTCTGATTTCTCGTACCAGACGAGAATATGTAGGCATAGGATGCGATATCCTAGCGAGCACACTAACAACTAACCCTTTGTTCTCTCGCTGCTGTGCGATCGAGACTTTCCCGCTGACGACTGATGTTATCCCTTTCTCTTGCCCGAGTGCATTTGAGACCAGACCGTAGCCGTAGTTTCTAGGTTCCCGTACCTTTAAAACCAGATTAATTTCTCACTCCTGTGTGAGAACACCCAGTTTAGCCGTAGTTAGCCTGAACTACGTAAGCTCTGATCTTCCATGCAGTGTGGAAGTACGTAGGCACAAGACGCGAAGTCTTGGCGAGCCAATTTCCCCGTAGTCCCGAACTACGTTGACTCTGACTTTCTCTCTTGAGAATACGTAGGCATAGAGTGTGACGCTCTATCGAGTCAATTCCCTTCCGTTTAGATTTAGCAGCCGTAGATAAATTGTTTTTGCATCCTTTAGACAACCCAAGCAAGCGTGGATCCCGTCGAGTACGACGGACGTGAGGGGTGCTAATACCTTCCCCTTGCGTAACCGACTCCCGAACCCAGGTTTTGGTTGCGATGACCATACCTTTTCCCGTTTTTTGCGAGGTTTACTTCGAGCGTTTCCTTTCCCTCCGTTGGGATAAATAACGCACGGTGGCGACTCTTCTGTCAGCCGGCGCCGATTTTCGCAGTAGCGACACTGGGGAATAACAGATGTGCCAAGTATGATTGGACTCCTCTGGGGATAGCTTACCCGTGCCAATGAAAAATTGGACTTTTGCTGGGGATACTCCTCAAAGGGAAATCTGCAAATCTGTACCCTGATGGTCTGATATGAAATGCCCCAGCGTTCTGAACTTCGGAGAGATACTTCACATCAAATGCTTCTCGAACAAAGAATAACTTCTGCGCTCTTAAGATGGCCTGCCCCTGACTGCAATGACTTTGCCCCTGGTTATCTGATTCAGAGTAGTGCCCCTGACTACGAGATATTTACCGAATCTCAACCTGACTGCCCCAGGATAACTGACTTCGAAAGGATGACCTGACTGGGGATCACTGGATAATAGCTTGCCCTGGCTTGCGGAGCATTCGGGCGTTCTGTATTCTATCCTGACCATACCTTCCATTGTAGAAAAATTTCCTGCTGTCAAGCGCTTACTCGCAAGTAAAACAAGTTGTTATGCATGAAAGATATACTAATGCAACGCATATGACAGCTTTGACATCCAATCTGTTCACTGGGAAAAGGAAAAAACAGTCTATGGCATATAATGTACGACACATTTATCAAGAATATCAACATCAGTACCAACATGGTAAGAAGAACCCTTTTAGGAGTCAGCTTCGACGCAATCTTTATCGAAGTATGCTTTCGAAACGAACCTGCTTCAATTAGGACTTTTAAAGGTTATAACGTGGTCAGGTTCACGGTTTTGAAGGAAAGGATAAAGGCTCAAAGTTTATTTTAACCCACCCACTCTCCTTGATGTTCTCCCATCCTACGTTTAGCTAATTCGACCTTAGCGCTCACCTCTCAGAGGCTGAAAGATAGGAGTGATAGTTCGAGAAACTTTTGGAGTGACAGTTACTCACTCTCCATCTTTGACACTTGAGGGTCACACGACTCGTATTTGTCCGAGGATTTTTCTTTTGTCATCCTTTTCGTTTTCTTATCCCTAACTTTTGCCTGGACTGACTCTTTTTGAGTTTCTTTTGATTTTTTTAAATCCAGCGGGATGCCCTCATTTTTGCCTAAGTCATTTGTTTTGAAGTTTTGACTTAGCGGGCTTTTGATTCTTTTTGCTTTCTCTTTTTCTGAACAAGTCGTGTGACACTGGTTGCCTGACTCATTGGAGAATAATGTGACTGTCTCACTCTTGATTTAACCATTGTGGTTTTTTAGGCACGACCTCTAGAGGTGTGATTGCTCCTCGAACGGACACTCCTTTTGCAACTTGAACGCTCGGCCAAATATTAGCTAACACCTACCCTGCCCCAGGTTAAAGATGGAGGGTTTTTTGTTTTCAGAAAGAACTCCTACTACTAGGCTCAAAGGGGTTGGCAAGGGATTATCTTCCTTATATCACCGGTGTTTAGGTATTTGAAACAATGCCTGTACATCATCAGCAGGTTTTATTTCAAAAGCATACAATATCGGAAGTTGCATGTCGTTCATTTTCGTCATCCTCCTCAGATCCTTCTTAACCAAGCGTTGGACATTTGAAAAAACAATTAGTGAACACGACTGGATTTAATCAAAACATGCATATTTATTTCATTATCATCAATTGAATGAAAACAACAAGTTTTACGAACAAGATTGCAATTCAAACAGGAAAGAAACTACAAACGTAACGAAATGACAAGATAAAACAAAGAAAAATGCCAGCTTCCGAGAGCCGGGCTTTCACATCTGTCCTGCTGCTGAACCAGCCATCTTCACAATCATTTATTAGAGGCAACTCGATGCTGTCCTGATCTGCTTTCGGCGACCCAACCAAATTATAGAGTCCCTCCTCCTCATTCAGATGATTTTGGGCCCTTCCTGCCCGAAATTGATAGCTGCACTATCAAGTAGGTCCTGCACCTTGTGCTTGAAGGCCAGACAATCTTTAATGTTGTGCCCCGGTGCTCCTGAATGGAAATCACAGTGCTCCTTGATATCATACCCTGCTGGAGGCGTACCTGTTAGCGGGGCTAACTTCCTCTTCTCAACCAACTGTAATCGTAGCAACACCTGAAGAAGTTCGGCATATGGCATCGGAGGCACATTAAACACCCTCACCGGCCTCTGATTTTGAGCTCTTCGCTGATTAGGATGATGTTGCCTTTGCTGCTGTTGAGATCGTTGTTGTCGTCGCTGGTATCGGGTTGGCTGTTGAACAATCTTCGTAGCAAATACAACATCGGTTTCTTGACTTTCACCGTACTGATTAAGGCGCTCCTTATGCTTAGCCATTTTCTTTCTCAGATCTGCCCCAGGAATAGGCAACAGTTGTGGGCATGGAGATTCTGACACCATGGAGTCCAGGATACGTTTCTGACCTACTGCAGCTTTAGAAACATCCATCATCTTAGCATCAACTGGGATAGGAGCAGTACGTACAGCTACACCGCTTGACGTGAATTCAATATCTTGTGAGTCAATCAGGTCTTGAACATTGTGCTTAAAAGCATGACAACCCTCGATGTCGTGTCCGAGTGCCCCAGAATGAAATTCACATTGCTTACTGGCATCATACCCATAAGGCGGTATCGTTCCCTTGGGCGATTCCATTGTTCTTTTTTCAACCATTTTAAACCTCAATAAAGTCTGAAAGAGCTCAGCGTGCGTTGAAGGTGGCGCCTCAAATACCCTCTTTGGCCTTCCCTCCTGAATCCTCTGTTGAGCCGGATGTACCCTTTGTTGTTGTTGCTCAGGTTCCACAGGCACAGGTGGCACGAGCTTCTTCACTGCGGCTTCAAATAGCTGATCATCCTCTTTCCTAAGCACATTCTTGACTACTTCCATGATCAAGCTCATTTGGGTCTTCAGCTGACTATTTTCCTCTTTGAGGATCTTCTGCTCCAGACGCATCTCTTGCATGTCTCTCATCATCTGCCCCAGCTGGCTTCGGACTTCAATCAATTCAGCCTGATTCTGTTCCATATCTCTGAAGGAACTCCTGCAACAAACTGGACGATGAGGAAATAAGACCCACGGTTCTGATGTACCTGTTAAATGATAATGCAAGGCAGAAAGCAAACACATATTCAAGACAAGACAAAGAGAAACTCAAGCTATAAGCACCCAGACGAACATCTCCCACACATGTACAACCAACAAAAGCAGCACATAAGCACGAATGAGTACAAATACAATGACCCCCAGCCAACAATCCTGGTGATGGTCAGCAAATACTAATGCACAAAAGCTACAACGGTTAGGCAGAGA